>PVKM010016693.1:0-26580 GCA_004027735.1 Carollia perspicillata
GACAGACTTAAACTGAACTTTAATCATCCTCTCAACATGTGTAGCTCTTGAGAGGAGGTTTTTATTTTGTTTTTGCCACATGGAAACATAGGCAGAAACAGTGGCTAAAATGGAATCCATTGCATTAAATGGTTTGAGTGCTGATTGAATATAAAATTGGACATTTTTATTTTCTGATTTTAGCTTTAGAGATGTGTGAAGGGGGCAGCAGGTATCTTGGAAATAAAACTGTCACTCAGCTATAAACCATGGTATTTAGGGGAATGGAAAGCTTCACCATTCATTCAATAAATAAGTAAATAAGTAAATAAGAAAATAAATAAATAAATAAATAGGATGAATAGTAATCTGTGTAACATAGTCTGGGCAGTTTCCAGAAATCAGCTTTTGTACAATGAATTTAAATATCAAGATGCTTCCCTGGTTCTAGATTTCCGTAAATTGTAATGAGTGTGCTAGGATAACTTTATCTGTAAAACAACACTGGGATCTCTAAAAATCATTTTCTGTTTATTTATCAAGTCTTCCTTAACAATGATATTTTTAAAAAATAGAAGTACAATAAATATCTTCCAAATGATTCTTTGGTAAATAGATATGTTTGTACATCTTATGTGACAGAGAAACAGATATGTGCATGATGCCCCACCTACTGTGTCCCACATGGGTGCTGGCAGTACAAGTTCATTCAATAATTTGAAAACATTTTGGTTTATGTAAATGGTTTACTTAAACTACATTATTTTAGAGAGAAAGATAGGAGGCATTCAACCTTAGCCTCAGTGGGAATAGACATCATTCCATCGTGATGTAGCAGATCCAAACATGCTATTTTTCAGTATGCATTAGAGATTCTTTACTTCAGTTTTTCCATCAAAATCACACACTAACATTCAATATTCTCCTTCCAAATAAATTAAATTCCCTGTTGTCTTGAAAAAGTTGTTCTAAGCCATCTTGAATTTATAGGGGAAATTTTCAACACCAGTCAACAAATAAGAAACACGCTAGTTACTTAAATATTCTCTTTTGGGTTTTGTCCAGTAGACTCTAGGTACCTGGAGAAATAAATTATTTTAAAAGAAACAAAAACATATTTAAAAAAAAGTATTGAATTTCTTCCAGAATGTTTATATGTCTAGGCCCTGTTGAACTAGAGAATAGGGATTTTAATAGCCTTTATCTTCTTTTTATGGTGGATCTTGGTTGTGTAGCCTTCAAATGAAAAATCACAGGAACAATGGACATTAGAACAAAATTTCTAAAAAAATAAGGCAATGAAAAAGCTAAGGCCAAAGCATTAATAGGGAAAAATCTTGAATGGAAACTAAATTACTAGTAAGAGTACATCAGATAGTGAGAATACAGTTCCAAAGACTGCCAGGTACTATAGATCCTGTAATTTATTTTATATTTTTTATTTTTCATTTGCAGTTGACAAACAATATTATATTAGTTTCAGGTATGCAACCCATTGATTAGACATCTATATAACTTACAAAATGGTCTCCCAATAAATCTAGTAACCATGTGAGATCATACATACCTATTACATTATTATTGACTGTAGTCCCTATGCTGTACTTTACATCCTCATGACTATTCTATAACTACCAATTTGTGCTTCTTAATTTTTTCACCCAAACCTCCCTCCCATCTGGCAACTGTCAAAATGTTCTCTTGAGTATCTATGAGTCTGTATATCTTTCTTCTTGCTGCTTTTAAGATTCTCTCTTTGTCTTTAATTGATGGCATTTTAATCGTAATGTGTCTTGGTCTGAATCTCTCAGAGTTCATCATGTTTGGGACTCTCTGTGCTTTCTGAATTTGTGTCTATTTCCTTCACCAGGCTAGGTAAATTTTTTCATCATTATTTTTTTCAAATAGGTTTTCAATTCCTTGCTCTCTTCTTTTTCTGACACCTTTATAATGTGAATTTTGCTATACTTAAAGTTGTGTCAGAGACTTCTTATACTATGTTCATTTTCTCTCTCTCTCTCTCGCTGTTCTTATTGGGTATTTTCTGCTCCTTTATCTTCTAAAACACCGATTGAACCTCTGCTTTATCTATTCTTTTGATTCCCTGTAATATATTCTTCATTTCTGGGTGGTTCATTTTTTATGTACTTAATCTCCATTTTTTTGTTTTCTATCTCTTTGTTTAAGTTTTCACTAAGATCAATGAGCATCCTTATAGTTAGTGTTTTGAACTCTACATCTGATAGATTCCTTGTCTCCATTTTGTTTAGTACTTTTCCTGGATTTTTGTTCTGTTCTTTCATTCGGGACATGTTTCTTTGTCTCTTAATTTTGACTGCCTTCCTATGTTTGTTTCTACATATTAGGTAGAGCGCTATGTCTCCTAATCTTAGCTAAGTGAGTAGCTTTATGTAGTAGGTGCTCTGTAGGACCCAGTGACATAGCCTTCCAGGTCACTCGATCTGGGCACTCCGAGTATGCCCCTCATGTATTCAATGTGCATCCTCTTGTTGTAGTTGATCCTCAATTACTGTTGGTATGTCAATGAGAGGGATTTATCCCTGGCTGATTGGCTACAAGGACTAGCTGCAACTATAGCAGAGGATCTGCTGTGCAAGGGTTGACCTCATGGAGCAAGACTAACTTCAGCAGGGCTCTGGTGCCTAGTGAGTCTGTCCCTTGAGTGTGTTGTTCATGGAGGTGATTGAGTGTTGCCCTGGTATGGTCTGAAGCTGTTCACCAGGTGTTTTGGCGCTGAAGCCTCCTCACAGGTGCAGGTGAAAATTAGCTCCCACATATGCCCTGCTTTGGACCACCCAGCATTGGCTACAATGTGATCTGTAGATGGCTGTTGTGCTGGGCTCAGAGTTGCCCAGAAGAGACTATACTGTGAACTGAGGCTGGCTACCAATAATGCTGGGCCTGGGGCCACTAATCAAGAGTTGAATGGACACTAGGCCAAATATTTCTTGTTAGTGTTTTGTGAATCCTTGAGGGATATTAGAAAAGTCTGTAGCATGAGCCCAAGTAGAAAATATACTGGAAATGGCTTTACTGTGGGTCATTTCCAGTAAAAACAAACAAAAAAAATTATTGTGGGCTTGCAAGTTTGATGGGGCGGCATCTCAGGGAATCACCAGGGCAGGGTGAATAGTATTAACAAGATTGATGTAGAGCCAAATATGGTACCCACCTTCTAGTTCTATTGGAGGAGAGTTCAACAAAAGAAAAATGACCTCGGCTGGTACTTCCGTCTGGTTGAAAACTGCCCCTCCAGCTCTCATCCTGATGCCAAACAATCGTTTCTTCCTTATATGTCTCTGGCACCTTTCAATCAGCTTCCCCAGTGCTGGAAGTTAGATCGAGTGAGTCTGAGTAAGTGTGTGGGTAGGTCCTTTAGGAGGAACATCTGAACTCCAGAAGCTCTCAGTCTCACTCAACTGCCATTACCACTGATTTTCACAAGTTATAGTGACTTTTTTCCCTAGCACTGTCTGGAAGCTGGAGGGGTCTCGTATGGGGCTTGGACCCCTCGTTCCTCAGGTGCTCTTTTGCAGCAGAGATATCCCTCCTGATTTTTGACATGTGCTTGTTGGTCTAGCCAGTTCTGTGTCTCTGCTCCTCCTCTCAGTTGATTTTTTTTTTAAATGTCCTAAGTTATAGGAATTCTGGTTATGTAGATTTCAGGCAGTTTTGAATGGTGCTTGTTTTACAGTTTAGTTGTAATTTTGATGTAGTTGTGGTAGGATGCAAGTGCTGAATTTATTTATCCACTCTCTTGACTGGAAGCTTTCCCTGCAATTTATTTTTTTGTTTGACAACAAATTATTAGTATATACCATACGTTTTGATTCTGCAGAAGAAATATGGAGGGCTTTATTCTTAATCTAGAATAATATAGATTCAAATGATGAGGGAAGGAATGAGAAATGATCTTAAAAATAAATTATGGTTTCAAATGTATTTACAATAACAATATCAGAAAGAGTGAGGCTAAGAACTATCATACAAAAAAGTAATTAAGTATCTTTGATAATAACTTTTTTCAGAACACACAAGCAACATATTCATTATAGAAAACCAAAGAAGAAAAATAGAGTATGGACACATAGATAATCACTATAAATGTTATACAATGCCTTTTTTAAAATTCTCATTTATACCCGGTGGGGTAAGAGTAAGTATGCAGTTGTGTGAGAAACAAAGTTTATTATTGTATTATTTGTTCATTAATTATTATATTATTTTCCATATGAACAACTGTAAACCTACTTTTGCTCCATCTTGTATGTGTTTGTATGATTAAATAGTAAAAGATTGCTTTCCCCCATTTTCTTAGCATGATTTCCTGGAGCACCATTCAGATAGCACAGTTAGCTTTAAATACCTACTCTCGTGAACGTGAGGTAATAAGACTTCAAAAAAATCGATTTTAACTGAAGTACAAATGTTTTTTTTTTTTTTTTAATGTATTACAATTTGGAGAACAAAGCTTTTACTTGTAAAAACTACACTTTGATGAAATAGAATGGGATTCCAGGTTCCAAGAAGCCTGAGTCTGGAAGACGTAAAGTGAGAGTTTATAAAATAAACTATAGAGTAATTCCCTTAGGAGCTCTTTCTCTTCCAACATGATAAAAGTACAACCAGCTGACTGGGGAGAGGATATCAGCAAGCATGATAATGGAGCAAACAATGTTACTGAGGCTTTTTCTAGCATTAGAACTCTGGATGTGAGGATGGTAGATCCCCGAGCATAAGGCTTTCCAGGGTTGAATCATGAAGGCTTCGGGCTAATGAGAGTTTCCCCATACAACCCAGTATCTGAGTGCCACAAAAACCATGGTAAGAGAGGAGGCTGTGTAGAAAGTGTCAAGTACTCTAGAATGGTACAATGAAAACAGTTGAGGCTTCTTGAGTCTCAGGTTAGAAATGTATTAGAAAAAATGCTAAGAGGGTCTGCCAACCAGTACAGTACTAGAATTATGACTAGGCAGGCTCAAAGAATAAGGTTTTGAGATAGGAAGTTATGATAGGACATATGCAGCAGATGCAATGAATGCAGTGGGTACCAGAACACACAAAAATTCAGGCCAAGGAAGTCATTAGGAAAGAAGATGGTCTATAAACCACAGCCTTATCTACTGAATTGAGGACATTTAAAAGCTATTTGGGGACTTAGATCATCTTGAATGAGAAAAATAGAGAATGAGAGGAATAAGAATCTTGATTTAATTTAGTTGAGATAATAAATCTAACACATAGATAACAGGACTATTGTTCATCTTCATTTGAATTATTTTCTTTGTTTTCAAGTTGAAGTGAGGACTAATGAGCTAAGCTTCTTTTAATTTTAGTCAAATGAAAATTGTATGGCATTTTTATAGTAACATTTATTTACTGATTCTCTAATGTTAGATATTTTAGATTATTTTTCTTTTTTAATTAACACAATAAATAACTTGAACAGACATTTTAGTATGTCTCACTATTAATTTACAGTGATAAATTCCTAGAAGTGTAACTACTAGATCAGGATATCTGATTATTTTTACGGTTGTACTTCATATTTTAAATTTCCTTTCAGAATGCACATACCAATTTATTCTTCAATTAACATTGCCTAAGAATTTCTATTTCCCTTCCCTAACACAGAAAAATAGCAATTAAAATTACTTAACAATTTGAAAGATCAAGACATGGTAGTTTTACTTTCATTTCTTTGATTGCTAAAAAAATGCCCAAACCTCTAAAATCATGGATAATATGTTATCGATTTTATAAAGTTTTCTTCTGTTCCTTAAAGTAAAACAAAAATGTTTCATGGAGAAGTATTTGCTTTGTTTCTCACATTGGCCTTGTTCATGTGTCTGAATCTGCCTCTATTTTCTCATTCTTAATAGGACAGGGGAGGCCTGTGTTTATGAATATAGTTAAAATCAGTTGATTCCAAGACTGTAAGTCCCTGTTAAAATGTGTCCATGATGAAAGCAGAAGAGAAAATTAAGATTTACTAGAGTCTTAACTTGTCATACCAAAGGTCTTAGTTGCCTGCAGAAAGCAAGGAGGGAACTTCAGCTGCATGCACATACCTGGAAGGGATCTTCATTGTTTTTCCAAGATTTTCTTGTTCATTTTTGAGCAACAGACTGAAGTTAATTAGAGCACTGTGTTCCCTTTTCTTTTCAGCATTCTGGTGGTAAGGGAGAGAATTTAACGTGTGGACTCAAATTTGTACTTGGGTCAGAATACACTTATTAAGGCTTTTCTTTCCGAGGATTTTATGGGTTCTATTTCCATCAGTAATGAATTCAGAGGTAGCTTAATTAGGTAGTTGTAGATGGAAAACTCAAGAGGTTGAGGTCAAGATGTGGCCCCACTACAGTCTTCTAAAGGTTCTGAAGGTTTGACTGGGCCTGGAGGATCCACTCCCAAGATTGCCCACTCACATGACTATTGGCAGGTAGCATTAGTTCCTTGGTGGTTGTTGTCAGGAACCTTCTCCTCCTTTCCATGTGGGTCTCTCCACAGGCTGTTTTTGTGTCCTCACAGTATTAAAGTTGACTTACTACAGAACAAGTTACCCGAGATAAAACAGAAGCCTCAATATCTTGTGTGGATCCAGCTTCAGCTATCACACTGTCATTTCTCCAAAATAGTATTGATAACCTGAGTTAGCCCTATTAGTTGTGGGAGAGGACTCTAGAAGTATTCCAAACATTAGCATCTTTACCTTCTCCCATATGGATGCCAGGTCTCACCCCACCTGGCTTGTGATTTCTCACATATGACTATCCTCTTACACAGAAAGATTCTCTCCTGTCACATGAGGTTAAACACACGAAAGGGGCTCACTCCTTTCTGAAGATGTTTACCCACCCTGATAGGGCTATGAAAACCAATGTCAGCCTACCTCTGTGTGGAGATCATCCTCACTATTGTAGAGCTCTGGCAGTTCTCTTTGGCTAATTGTGGCAACAACTCCCCCACTCCTTACCCACTTGAGGGGACATACACCTTGTTCAGTATCACCAAGAAAAGAAAACAAAGGAAGGGAAAGAGAGAGACACCATCCTTAATGGGAGAGTTACCAGTAGCATTCCTTGAAAAATCAAGAAAACAACAATGTAGCAAACATCTGCATTACTATCCATCACCACACTGGATGTTATAGTAAGATGAACGAAATAATAGCTTAACGATTGTAAAGAATAAATCAGAGTATTATTATTTGGAGATGATATGACTCTTTACATAAAACTAACCAAAAGAACTTATAAGGAAATTATTAGACACAATAAGGGAGTTTACCCAAATGGTTAGGTATAATACCAGTAAAATACCTGTACATCAGTGCATACAAATACATTACTACATTTCTACACACTGAGAACAACCATGCCTCCCCAAAATAGGAAACATAATTAAACAAAAACCACAATTTACAATAGCAATGGAAATTATAAAGTACTATTAAATTAAAACTAAAAAGCATAGGCAAGACCAAATAAAATACATAATCATATTTAAAGATATTAAAGGAGATACAGTAAGTGATATTTCATGTTCATGGTAAAAAAGACTCAATAACACAATTTTTATATATTTTCATTTTTACCTTCAGATTTAATGAAACCCAATTAAAATGTTAAAAGTGTATTTGTGGGTATTAACAGATATTAAGAAGACCAAGAAGGGAGGTTTTCCTTCTCTACTCTTGAGGGTTTTTATAGAGCAAACAGAGTATAACATTAGGTTCAGAGGACCAATATATTGACCAAGAGACAGATTATAGAGGTCAGAAACACATCAATTCTATTAAAATTGAAGTTCAAACCATTAAATTTTTTAAAAAGAATTAGATCATCTTTCCTTTTTAAAAAAGTTATAAAAGAGCACCAACCATAGAAACATAACTGATGAATTTGATTCCATTAAAATTAAGAATATTTGTTTCTTCATTATAAAGAAGTGAGACAAAAAATCACATATTTGAAGAAATATATGTAACATAAATAATTTAAAATATAACATATTGACATATAAAAATATGTCAATAGCTAAGAAGAAAAATGCCAAATAGAATAATAGGGTAAAGACATAGGTGTGGCAGACAGATGCGGAAGTGGTCATCAGGATGATTCCTTACTTTAGCTGTTCAAGTACTGGTATTTGTCTATACCCCTTCCCTTGAATGTGGGCAGAACTGGTGACTTATTTCTAACCAACAGAATATGGCAAAGGTGATTGATGTCACTACTAAAATTATGTTACATTACATAAACTATTTGCTAATAGACTTATGCTAGAGACGTTGCCTGAATCCTTGAAATAAGCTACCATTTTGAGAAAGTCCTCCTAGCAAAGAAATGTTGACAGCCTCTTGGAGCTGGGGGCAACTTCTAGGATATGAGGGTGTCTTCCAGCTGACAGTCACAGAGAAGCCCCTCAGTCCTGCAGTCAAGCAAAATGAAGTCTGCCAATAACCTGAGTGAGCTTGGAAATGGACTCTTTTCATTTTGAGTACCTAAGTAAATATGCAGACTAGTTATCACCTTAATTGTAGCCAATCTAAGGAGAAGACCCAGTTCAATCACGCCTAGAATCCTGACCCATGGAAACTCTGATAAAATGATTGTGTTTTGTTTTAAACCAAGTTTAAGTTGTTACACAGAAATATATAACAAATAAAACATGCATTTTATAAAGCTCTGACATATGTCCAAGAAAAATAAACAATTCGAATGACTTCATTAGCCATAAGGAAAATAAAAATCAATACTATCTTTGATGCCTTTTGCCTGCCCAATATATTGAAAAATATATAATATATACAAAGTACTGATACAGAGATGAAACATATGGCTCACTTCATCTTTTTTGAAAGGGTCAATTGGTTCAACCACTTTGTAACTCAGTTTGGAATCACCTTGAAAAGTTGAACAGTAGACTTGCTCCAAGGGTGATAGGATCAAGGGGCTGGAATTGAGAAGGAATGTCCAGGTAATGTAAGTTCATGGTAATGTTCTCACTTTTGTGCTGTGTGGAAATTGACAAGCATTCATTTTGCAACTATACTTCATAAATTATATATTTTAAATATTCTTTTGAATATTTTGTGAATATCTTCAATGTTTTGTGATTAAAAAGTGAGAAAGAAGAGAATAAAAAACCAAAGCTTTAAAGTTCAAAGTTTTAAAGAGATAAAAAAGAGGCAAACTTTTTCTTAGAAAATATCAAAAGCAAACATTGACTCCTGCTTTGTTTGTGTGTGTGTTTTTGTGTGTGTGTATGAGAAAGTATAAAGAGTCAGCAGGATGGTGGTGAAGCACAGATAAAACCATTAAAATATTATGATGCCACCTTTTCAAAAGAAAATATTCATACAACAAAATTTATGTAAACTTCTCATCTCCTCTCTTCACTCTCTTATATCTGATACTTGGTGTTTCATGAGACTCTTGCCATATCAGCATCATTTGCTAATATTCCTCCCTTGGGGATAGATACCATGGCCTTCATCCAGGACCTGAAAAAATATTTTATTCCAAAATATCTTTATCAAGTCAGACAGCTTATGAAAGCATATTAATTTGCTCTTATTTTAGAGAATATTTAATGCTATTCAAAAGTAGGTGCTATAAGCCTTAATGTTATCACTGTTGAGTATTTATTAGAAGGAAATATGGCATGACCAGAAATAATGTATCAAATCTCATCAAATTAATCTTTTTTTAGTTTTATTTTCTATTTATAGTATATAACAAAATCCTTTAAAATTCTAAAAACCCAGTGTCATACATAGTATCTTAGATATGAGACCACACTAAATATTAGAATTGAGTCTTTAATACATTAAGAATGTCAAAATAATATTTTTGTTACTTGAAGTCAACTCCCCTGATTCAATAATTATATTTTTAACTCATTTTCTCCAGCAATTAAAAAGGATAATATTTCAATGAAATGTTTCATAAATGAATAGAAGGTATTTTTGTCTGTATTTTCCATAGGTCTCCAAAACTTTACACACATACACAGATCCATCTATCTATCTATCCACCTATTTATCTATTTATTTATCTATCATCTACCTATCTCGTTATTTTCCTATAAGGTGATTTTAAATAAGACATGACCACTAAAGTAAGCAACTGTAACATTTTTTAAGCTTAAAAATAAAAGAAAAAGTGGAAGTGTCCTTGTACAACTTCAAGTTCTGTTTGACTTTCAGGTAAAATCAAAGACTTTTCTATAGTTTATTCCCATTTTTATTCTGAGCTTATTTTAGTCTCAGTACAGCTATGATATACTGATCTCAGTGGAATAAGAAGTAAGTAACATGGATGGCTTAATAGGGAATTTGACTTTGAATTTATTTTCTACTTAAGCTTCAAGAAATTTTCACAAAGATTGAACTGTTTGGGACTATTTTTGAAAGAACAAACAGAATTCTCCCTGCTCATATACTATCTACAGGCTAAAAAGCACTCTGATAGTAAAAAAAAAAAATCTTTTTGAGATAGCAGATTGGAACCCAAAGTACAGTACTTCCCCAGCATAATGTCATTGAACAGTTCTGAGTCCTTTGATCTTTCTAAGCCTACTTTGAAAAATGGAAAACTTAAAAACATGAATATGATATAATGGAACTCTTAGTGCCCTCTTTTATGAGAATAGGATATTTCATGATTGAAGGAATCCATGCAATGTTGCTATTGTAAGTCCATCCTTTTCTTTGAGTTTGAACATGGAACTAGGTTAACTTTTTTGTTCTTCCATGTGTTTGTAGATCCATTATAAATTTTTTTATGAATGATTATTTCCTTTCATTTAATGTCTCTGTCAAGATAGATACATTGTCTGAGTATTAGATATATAAGGTGACCTTCTTTATAACAAAAGGAAATGGATTAAAATGGAAGTGATTGGTGATAAACCATATTTTTCATGGTTTAGCAAATAACAACAAAAAAATTGTACCATTGATTCTTAACGTCAGAAAAATATTATCTATCATATGATTATTAAAGTATTTATTAAATATATCTATTATCTGGTTATTTATTGCAAAATAAGAGGTTCCTCACATATCAATTCACAAAACAGTACATTTTGACAATTCTCAAATGTAACATTTAAGTGACACTATGCAGAATGCACCACAGTCCATCTTTCAAAGTTATTATGTCAGTTTAACTATGGTTGCTGTCAATTTGTAAAATCTAACTGTAAATATACTCAAAATAAATGTTTTCTTAAACCAATAGTCCCTTATATCTCTTTCAATTCCAAAAACAAAAAAATTCTATTTTAGAAATTACTCAAAATAATACATCTACTTACATTAATTTTTATTATTTTTAGAGGATTTTACTTTATTACTTTAATGATCTTGATTTTTAAACACCATAATATTAACCTTACAGCCATTTCTAAGCTTGATTTTTACATTTAAATCCCTGGAAAATGTACTGTTATGTAAGGGAATAGTTCAACTGAAGTCTGGCAACTGTAACTAAAAGTAATTTTCACTTGAGATTTACATATTATGTTACCATTTTTATAGAAGGCAATTGTACAAAAAGTACACTCTATTACTACAGGTTTAACAAAGAAACTTGATTTCTTTTTTTTCTTATCTAGTGGTTCAATGTATTTGAATAGAGGGTACAAGAAAACTAACATCTTAAAGTGTAGTAGATATGTGTTCTTGGCTGGTGTATCTTGGAGAACTTATGGTATTAATTTGGGCTAAGGCTAGATGGGAAGCAACATGATTTTCTGGTAATTCTTTAATATTACAGCTCATTTACCATGCTAAATACTGCAAATACTGGTAACATGCTAAATAACAGCAAATACTGGTATAGGAGATAGAGATATAGCTTCTTTATAGGCTGAAGTTATTTTTTAAAAGCATCATATACAACTTGACATAATGTGATTTTATTTCATAAAAGCATTATATCACTATTGGAATTTTGCATGAAATATCAACTAGACCATGGGATAACATAGTATACTTTAAATTCTGATTTGGTAGGCAATACACATAACTAAATTGACTTGAAAGATAAAAGGTCCCCTTGGCTCAAAAGTAATTTTAAATGATATAAAAATAATAAAATTCAAATATAGTTTTGAATTGGATAGGCTGGTACTAATTTATTTTGTTTTATTTTGTTTTTTACTTTCTTTTCCCAGTTCCTCATGGAGTGTACTACTGTTCAACTCTCAGCTGTGTTTATCAATCTGACATTTCAACATGTATTAGCTTTGTCACTTAAGATTATCTTTAAATGCTCCTTAATAATAGGGTCCTTTTGAAGCTTTTCTGGGCACAATCAGCCTTCTTTTCCCAAGAGTTAGATTGTCATTTATAGTTTATGTGAATCAAATTACCTCGAGTTTAAATAATTGCTGAATACTTTTGACCCTATATTGCATATTAACTAGCCATATATTCCTAATAATTGTTCTGGTAAATGATATTTTAAGACCACTATGATTCACCTGTATATCGTTGGCATTTGTTGGATGCAGACTTAAATCACAAATAGAAACATTCTTATGATTATATGTATACCTTTATTTTTTTTCTTCTATTGATTCTAGGAGAGGAGGAGGGAGGGAGAAAGAAAGGGAGAGAAACATGGATGTAAGAGAGAAACATTGATCAGTTGTCTCCTGCAAACACCCCGACTGGAGATCAAACCTGAAACCTAGGCATGTGCCCTGAATGGAAAATCAAGCCTGCAACCCTTTGGTCTGTGGGATGATGCCCAACCGATTGAGTCACACCAGCCAGGGCTGCGTATATACCTTGATTAGTACATGGAAAATACTAGCAACTACAATACAACCCTTGGATGATAATGTTAAACTATTTCTAATGAGTCATTTAAAATTCATTTGACTACTTTTACAACAGTAACAAATGGAAAAAGATATTATATTCTCCAAGCATTTTTAAAAAATTTAATGAGGCAATAAGAACTATGTAAAGCAGGTCATCACTTGTTAATTGATCTGTTATCAAGATTATATTAAACCTGGAATAATATATTTGTTTATAGATTTCTTTAAAATAGTCACACCCTTCCTGAAAAATCTTTAGTCTATTGCTTAGATAACCACTTAGCCTTTTATTATGAGAGGAGAGTAGTTGACAGATCATTAGTGAAATAAATATATGATCTCTATGAACTTATATCTATCTGCATGTACTGCCTTGTGATGTGAAAATAGATCACAGCCTTCTATAGGATTTGATGGGCAGAGTGTTATGCTGGGGAAAATGCATGCAAAGAAAAATTATCACCCTCTGAGAATTAATTTGCTTTGATTTCCCTTGAAAACTTTTAGATATATTTAGCAGTATTCCCTAGTGAAGCCCACATGAGAGTTCTCTAGCAGGATAAATGGAATAATTCACCTTTCAACATTACCTTGTTGGTATCCTTCAAACATTAAAAACTATTAGGATCCATTACGGTGCTTTTACCTCTCTCTCAACCCACATTCATATTTTAGCCCTAATTATTTCAATGAACAGGGATATGTTTTCAGATGTTGCAATTATGATATACTCATCCTCTTCTCTTCACCAATGCCACTTTTCTTTCCTCTCATTGTATAGTTTGTGGGAGTGTCTAGCTGAAATTCTTTCTTCTCAATCCTCCACATGAAATTTGCAGTATCTTTTTTATAATTTGTCTTCCTCCTGTTCATATAATTTTCAGAAATATTTTTGTATTATTTTCACATGAAACAAAAAAAAAAACTTTGTATAGTTTTAAAGATTGAAAGAGTCATAAACTGTCATTTGTCCAAATAGGGCTTGCTCTCTTCTTCCACTCTAACAGATAAGATCATGTTAACTATGTAATGAACCAATAAAAATGAATGCCTGGTCAACTTTCTGGCTAGAATTAATTACAATAGAAGCAGTTGTTCCTACAACCTAAATTAGAATTTATAAATGATATAGGTAGTCCATGAATTATTGTTTCTTATATGGTGTTCACAGCAATAATAAGTTACCAGTAGTTATAAGATTCAAATTTCTAACATATAGTAGTTTTCTGTTATATAGCCATTTTATTAAAGTTAAAATAAATCATAGTTGTGGATTTTTACTTTACTTCCTGTGGGCAAAGTAGCTATATTGTTAATTCTTATTTTTGTCTTGAATTATTATATTTAAACCTTAGGATTAGTAGTAAAGTAGACTGAACATGCAGTATTGAAGTACTTCATAATAGGTGTCATAATATAAGAGGCAATAGTTATTTGGCATAATTGTATTTTGTGTTCCTTTGACTGCTTATTTTAATTTTCTCTTCCATTAGATTCTCTTCTACATCATTTTTCATGAGGATATTTCTTATTTCAAAAATGAGAGCTATTTTTATTGTTTTTCTGGACATTTATCATTGCATTCCCTTGAGGAAAATGTGAAGAAAATTTTTCACTAGTTCTCTTATTTAAAAAACTTTTTTCAGTTTATTATGATTGATTATGTGCTGTTTTACTGTTTTTATGGTTTTTCCCAAAGTCAACAACTACCTATTTCCCATCTAACCTGCTTGTGATAACGTACTGTAAAAGATTTTTTTGTTTAATTTTTACAAGTTCTTTTTTTTGTGGTTTCATCATTTGTTTTTCTTTATGCTGAGTGACTATATACATATACACACATGTACCCACTTATATACCCATCTCTCTCTATATATATACATACATATACATAATTAGCTTATTTGTGATATAATATGACCATTGTGGGTTTTGCTGATGCTTATTTTATTATATGAGTTTTTTCTTTTTCTAAACTTTTGAAACTATAAAATATTTTCCAACATTTTAGCAATGACGTTGAAACTAAAAAAAAATCACACAGTGCTTTGTATGTGTGCTTATGCATAGACTGTATGTGAACACTTTTTATTTAATGATTTGGAGGAATTGAGACTCTCTGAATGTTTAAGAACTTATAACAATGAATAAAAATGTTTGTGACTTGTGCTGCATCCAGCTATCTCATTTTATTTTTTAGACTTATAACACTTTCTACTCAAAGATGTTTTAAAGTTGCAAGTTTAAAATTTTTAAATATTAATATTTTTCAGTGAGTTCTTTTAGTAAAAAAAGAATAGGTAACTAGGACCAATTCCTCACTGGGAACAATTACAAAATTGGACAAAATACATATTTAAATGATTTCTTTGCAGACATATTAATTATAGCTTGTTTATAGCAAACCAACCTAACACTTAATGACTTTGGCAAAAATTTATTTAACTCTTAGGTTAGAATTTTGTGGGTCATTCTGGTGTGAATATTCTGGTATGAGTCAGGTGAAGCTTATCATGGCTGAACTCACATATTTTCAGGTGGTGTGTTACTTAGAGCTCTTACCTGGCTTATTTGTCTCACCTGGAATACCTAGGATGACTGAAGTGTCTTTACACAGAGTCTTTCATCTCTAGTAGGGTAGGTAGCCTGAGCTTGCTCATGTGTTGGTTGTAAGCCTCCACCAGCAGTAAGGGAGACTACAAGGAACAGTAGAGTCTTGGGCTTTGAACTCTTGCAGTGCCATTTCTGCAGAATTCTATTAGGCTAAGCAAGTCACAAAGCCAGACAAATTTAAGAGATGGGGACATAAACATTGAGACTCCATCTCTTGATTAGAGGAGCTGTAAAATATTGTGACCATTGTGCATCTGGCACAGAAAGATTCCACAAAGCAGTTGGAAATTATAGGGCTATGTTCCAGGATAAGAAGGGAGTCCACAAGGATTGAATTGACATTTGGATCTACCCTTTTCTCTGTCATCTGATAATTGCAGAAATGAGATGGAGAATTCAATATTTTGAGTTGAGCTTTGGAAAGCTTTGCAGGAATAAGGAAACAAAAAATGAGAATCCAAGGCCCACCAGTGAAAAACACCTTCATAAATCCCCTTATGTTAAGATGGGGATTCTCCTGAAATAAAATCAAACTTAAATTTAAATTATCTCTGGAGAAAGATAGCATCATTCTGGGACTCAAATAGTTTCTATAACTTTCTACATATAACAGGTAGCAATTAATTTAAACCACCACCACCAACAACAACAATAAACAACTTGATCAAAAAATCAAGTGAAAATTTGACAACAGAGGGGATCCAGATAAAATCCAAGTTCTTTCTATAAGTCTGCTTATACGTTCAAAGAGATAAATGATCAACTTAAGTATTTTAGGAAAGAACAGGAAACTTTAGTTAAGCAATAATGGAAAAAATCTAGAATTAATAAGAAAATATGATATTTGAAATTTATAATTAAGTAAATTAGTTTTACAGAAGATTAGGCACATTGAAAATTCATAAATTCAAAATGAAAGAGTAGTAGGAAATATGCAGAATGAAGAAAAAATAATTGAGAAATACAGAGGAGAAGGTGAGGGATATAGAGGATACATTAAACATATATGACATATTTTTAATGAACCTCAACTTAGTATGGGATGTATTATTTGTGCAGAAGCAATATTTAAAGAGATAACAACTGGAAAAAATCTAAAGCTGATTAAATACATAAATCCTATCAGAACTTACATGGGTTAGGTAAGGGTAAGTAAAAAGTAAACCACATTTAGTCATCATGTAAGAGCAAATTACTGAAAACCAAAACCAAACAAAAATATTAAGATAACTAAAGTAAAAAGAAAGATTATCTTTATAGGGTTGAAATTCTACAGAGTGTATTTTCTGAGAGAATCAAAGACATTCAAATATTTTCACTTGATGTTCATCTGCAACTTTGACTATCCCTAGATTTTTTCACAATTCTTATCAGTCAGGATGGCTTAATTTTGCTGCAGCAACAAATCATTCTTAAATCTCAGTGGCTTAAATGACAGGTTTATTTTTTATCCCCTCAGCATGTCTATGCTATCTAGAGGTTCTGCTTCCTGTCAACCTCATTCTAGAAGCTATCTGTATAGCAGGCATCATGTGCACTACAGTATTTACAGTAGACATCACAAACAAAAAAAGAATGGTTAATTACATAACAGCTCTTAATGCTTCTACTCATATTTCATTTGCTAAAAGAAATCATGGCCACAGCTAACTTTAAAGGCAGAAAAGCACTCTGAAGAACTGTGAACAAAGGGTAGACATCACCATTGGTTGATACCTATCAGAAATTCTCTTATTTTATTTCCACAGTATTTTCTTTCTCTGTTATCTTACTATCTTTTTTGACCAATTGCTTTTATTTTATAGGCTTTGTCTTCCATCTGTCTCATTATTCTTGGACTGATTTCACCAACCCTTTTCTCTCGTGCTTTTCTCTCTGTTTGCTATGTACTTAAAATGAAATTCTCTAATCATAAACACAAAACAAAAAGCTATCCTTCACACTTCTAATAGTTTCAAACATTCCTTCATCTTTGTTTTCTTCCTTCCTTCCTTCCTTCCTTCCTTCCTTCCTTCCTTCCTTCCTTCCTTCCTTCCTTCCTTCCTTCTTTTACATTCCATGACTTAATTTTCTCAGTGTATACTAACACATCAAACCTACCCTTTCTTACTCAGGAACACTACTAGAACTTTTTTCTCATAGAAGTCATCATTGTTTTCTAAAATACAAGAAATAATGATTTGTCTTAATATTGACCTGTTTAAATGTTCTTTTTTGCTGTCTTGGTGAGAGTTTGTTTTCTATGCACATATCTGCCTATGTTTATTCAGTAGCTCTTTTACTTTTTTTTAAGATTTTATTTATTTATTTTTAGAGAGAGAGGAAAGGAGGGAGAAAGAGAAGGAGAGAAATATCAATGTGTTGTTGCCTCTCAAGTGCCCCATGCAGGGGACCTGACCCACAATCCAGGCATGTGCCCTGACTAGGAACCGAACCAGTGACTCTTTGATTTACAGGCTTGCATTCAGAAGAACACTTAGCCACACCAACCAGGGCAGTAGCACTTCTAATATGTCTATTTAATGGGCATTTTTCTCCAATTTTTCATTTTATATCATTTTCCTTTATTTTTTTTAAACTTACCTTTACTTTAATCTGTTTCTGGTTTTCTCATCCATTCTCTATTAACTAACATTTAATCTGAATTTCAGCTTTTCCCTATCATCCTTATACTTAGGTTAATATTTGTAAGTGTCTGATTGACATTTCCAAATGGATCACTAACATCTCAAACTCCACATATCAAAATATGAATTTATTGTCTACTTGTATTTAGTTGATCTTTCTCCTGAATTCCATAATTCAATGAATGGAACAAAAATAAATTATCCCAGCTTGAAACCCTAGAATTATGCTTGATTCCTCCTTTTTAATTTTTTTCCCTAAGTCCAGTTAGGTCTCCTAAAACGCTATTCTAATTGTTTCCCTTGATTTTAACTCATTGCAGTCAATTATTATTTTTGTATCTTGCCTACCTTCTTTTTTCTTTCTTAAGGAACCATATTTAAAATTTGCTTTAAGAAATTAAGTGCTTTGTGTGGACTTATGACAATACTTTTTATTCATGGATATTAATCTTAGGTTTGTAATTCCATTGCTTTTATCACAACAACCAATTTCGTCAGGGATATCTAATATTTTAGGGAAAATTATTCCAAATTTACAGAAAAGTTGGAAGTATAGTTCATTTTTTTCCTTCTGAACCATTTGAGAGTGAATTGCTGATAATCTTCATCACTCTCTAAATCTATGGTATGCTATTCCTCAAAACAAGAACACTCTTTTTCATAGCAATGATTCAAGTATCAAATTCAAGAAATTAGCATCAATACATTAGTATCACTTACATTAGTTTCTTTTTGCTACTGTATGAATTACACACATTTATTATGTTTTTAGTTCAGAACATCGGAAATCCAAATAGGTCTCACTAGGCTAAAATCATGGTATTGGTATGGTCTAAAGGAATGTCTGTTTCCTTGACTTTCCTGGTTTGTAGAATCTGCCTGCATTCCTTGGCTCATGCTTCCCTTTCTCCATCTTTAAAGCCAGGAGCATAGGATCTTCAAATCTCTCTCTGACTTTGATTCTGTGTGTCTCTCTTTAAATTACAAACACCCTTATGATTACACTAGGTCCACTTTAATAATCTAGGGTAATCTCATCATTTTATATCTTTATGATCACATTTGCAAGGTTCATTTTGCAATGAAAAGTAACATATATTCACTGATTATGGGAAGCAGCATATGTACATACAGGCATAATTTAGAGCTATCCCTGATACTCAATTAAGTGAGTATCACAATAAAGTGAGTTGCTGTCTTTTCCCCTGGTGGAGTGTCTAGCCTTCAATTAGTAAAAAAATAATAACAATAACAATAGCATCCATGAATTGCCATAAAGTAAAGCACAATAAAATGAGTTATGCCTGAGCCTGTATGTATTTTAGGGGCCACTATTCTGCATACCACATTATCTAATCTTCAGATCCAATTTGAGTTTTATCAATAACATCCTTCATAGAAAAATAATATCTTGTAGCATGCCTTGCATGTAGTTATGATTTTTTGGTCTCCTTTCATCTAGAATGGTTCCTCATTTTTCTTTAACTTTCATGTCCTTCATAAATTTGAAGATTGAGTCTAGTTATTTTGAAATGTGTTCAAGTTCGCTTCGTCTATAAATCCTCATAGGATTATTCACTTTGCATTCCTTCAAATAACAACCTATATTAATTATATTGCTGATAATATTCACTTTGATTACTTGATTAATGTGGTGTCTGCTAGAATTCCCTATTTTAAAGCTACTTCTTTTTCTTTCGGTATTAGTGAACATTCTGTATGGAAGTATATCAGGACTGTATGAATATCCCATTTTATCATCAAATTCTCAATGTAGTAATGTCTTTATATAAGTAAGAATACATGGTAGAGACTTAATTGCTATTTAATCTGTTATAATCTGTTACTATTATTATCTATTTTGATTCTCACATTTTCTCCAATTTAGACAGTGGAAATCTTTTTAAATGACTTCATCATCCTTCGAGAACTACTGTGTTTTCTGGTTGTGATGTGAAATCTGTCACTTGCCAAAGAACCCTAGTTCATTTTATTGAAAAATAGTAATAATTAGACACTAATCTCTGGATGTGAAGTGTGCTTATTGCTCATTTGGCATCATTAATTGTAGGATCTTTCAGTGGACAGAAATAGGGAACACACATGAATGCTATGTGTTGACAGTGACCCATCATTTCAAGTCCAGTACCACATTCTCCAGGACTAAACTTTTAGAAAAAGAGGGGAAGAGGAGAAAAAGAAAAGTGAGGCTCAGAAACAATTTTTATCTTATTTATGTAAGTAAAATCTAAATGCAAAAAAAATCCCCAATTTAATTCAAGACACAGGGAATTTATTCATCCTCAAATATTCTTTCAAACCCTTTGCAATAACCACCTCCCCTGACCTCTGGTCCCAGGTAAGTACTACTCAGACTTCTTTCACTTTAGTTTTGCCTTTACCAGAATTAAACACAGAAGATCATACTGCATGTCGTCTTTCATGTTTGAGTTTTTTACTTAGCATAATGCATTTTAGATTTCTCCATGTTGTTGCAAGTGTGAATCGTTTGTTCTACTATTGAACAGTATTCTATAATATGAATATGTTGCAATTTATTTATCTGTTTATTAGTTGATAAGTTTTTTAGTGAATAATTTGGCTATAATATTTTTGTACAAGTCATTGTAGAACATATGTTCTTCTTTTTCTTGGGTAAGTAATTAGGGGTGTGGTTGCTAGGGTATATGACAAATGTATGTCCAAATTATATAAAACTTCCAGAATGATTGTAATATTTTGATTCCACATACTATGTATGAGAGTTCCAGCTACTTGACATCCTCTCCAGAACTTGGTAATATTGGAATTTTTAATTTTAACCATTATTGTCAGTAGGTAGTGATATCTTATTGTGATTTTCTTTGATGTCTTGATGGTTAGTAATGTTAGTCATATTTTCATATGTTTACTGTCCATCTTGGTATCTTCTTTTAGTGAAGCGGCTTTTCAAATATTTTCCCACATACTGATGAAGTTGTTTGTCTTAATTACTATAGATTCATAAATATTTTTATTATTTCTTGATTCACATCCCTTTCCAGGTAAGCTTTGAAAACCTTTCTCCCAGTCTATAGTTTATATTTTGTTTTCTTAACTGTGGCTTTCAAAAATAAAGTTTCTTGATTTTGAGAAAGCATGATTTATTTCTCATGGTTTATGATCTTTGTGTCTTATTTAAGAAATCATTGCCTAATCTCATGTTGCAGGGGTTTTCCTTTTATGTTTTTCTGATACCTTTAATTTTTTTCAGCTTTTACATTTAGATATAAGATATATTTGGGGGTAATTTTTTGTGTATAGTGTGAGGTAAAATTTAAGATTTATCTATTTCAATATAAATGTTCAGTTGTTCCAGATCAATTTCCTCCATTGAATTATTTCAGCAACTTGACCACATAAATATCAGTCTATTTCTAAACTTTCTATTCTATTACATTGATACCCAGGCCTATACTTTATCCCATATAACATTTTCTTGATTATTATAGTTTGATTCCAGTATGCAAATTTCTTCTTTTTAACAACTTTTTCTTTGCTAAGTCCTTTTTCTTTCTGTGTAAATTTTGGAATAGGCTTGCCAATTTATTGAAAAAATGTTAAGATATTTTACTCAACTATCTACAGGTCATAAATCTGAGATGATGATGGTTGAGAATAAAGTAGACACTGGCAGGCGTAGAGACACGGAAAGAGATTGCATCCAGGTGACATCTTTTGAGCCTCTGGATTGAGCAGCTGTTTGATTTATAGTTACTTGATATAATAAATTCTATTTTTGAACAAAACAATTAAAGTTGCTATTTTGTCTCTTGCAAATAGTAGTGCTGAATTTTTTATTGTCATCACAATTATTCTAGCTGACATTTTTATCTGTTCTAGAGCCGCTCTCCCCAAAAGTTACCATCTTGCATTTGTAAGATCAGATAATTTTAAGCTTCTCATAACTTTTAGGAAAATCCCAAATTGTTAATCATGGAATTTAAGACTTTCAATTATTGGGCCTTGCTATAATTTTTGAATACTTTTTTTATTCCCTCTACCTCATCTCACACAATATTTGGTCCAATCATATTGCCCTTCTCATTTTAGTTCCAGCGAACCTTAAAAAAAAAGCATGCTTCTAAAATATTTTTATGATGCTCCTTCTAAGTTTGGTGCTTATTTCACTTGTGTTTGACAGTTGAAATCCTAGTTATACTATATTTTCATTATCCCTACAGGCTTTACTAGGTCTCACATTAGAGTTATTCATCCTCGAACTAACTAGGAGTTTCTGCATCTATGAAAACAATTATTATAGCGATATTATGTTATGTTTTGTGAACATATCTCTCTCTCTAGAACATGAGCTCCTGAAGAATAATCTATCTTTGCACCTTTCAAAGGCCTAGAAGAATGTCTTAAGGAAAGTATTTGTTAAATCAACTATAAAATGTAACCTAAAGTATTGTGAAATCTTAAAAATAAATAAAAAATAACAAACATAGCAGTTTGAAAAACAACTGATGTTTTCAGCCCTGTTTCTTTGTTGTTTCCTTAAAATTATGAATTTTGGGGTCTATTTTAGGTATGAGAGTGCTTTTATTTTTTATTCTTTATAAGTTTTTATGTATTTATGTACAGAGAGGTATGGAGGAAAAAAGAAAGGGAGAGAAATATCAATGTGTGAGAGAGAAATATCGGTTGGTTGCCTCTTGCACACACCCCAACCAAGAACAGACCCAGGTGACCTGAAGGAGAATCAAACCAATGACCTTTCGTTTTGCAGGATGATGCTCAGCCAAATGAGCCAAGTGGTTTTGAAGGGCAACTTTATTGCTATTTCTGGTCTTCAGGTTCAAAGGTGTATTTTTAATGTAGGGTTTCTCTCTTTGAAGGTTAAAGGGATCAGCAAGTGTATACCATAATAAAACCAAAGATACTGGTAAGTTACAACTTGTTTGAATTATTTTTATATAAGTTTATATATATACATATATATATACACACACACACATTTATCAACCAAAACTATCAGTTAAAAGTAATATTACATAAATCAGAAACATTATCAGAAATTTGATGTATTTTACACCCTGATGAAAGGTTGCTACTTTCCTCACCTGTTTATTTTCGTGTAAGATGATGGATGGCAGTTGTCAGTACAGGTCTATGTAGCTCAGATATACCTTTATGTCTATTCTTATAACTAACAAAGTTCTTTAACTTAGGACTTTATAAATATAGCAAAGAAGATACAATTGAATACATCCACATCTTATATTGGGACCACACAAACTTTCCTCCTAACATTTAACTCAGCGTTAATATATAAATACAACTGTATAAAACTCTATAGATAGCGTTTTTCACTTTCTTTTTACAATTTTATTTCCAATACCTCTGCTTTAGAAAAGAGGCAAATACCCTTAGCCTGATGTGGCCCCAAACATCATTTCTGTGTCCTACACCTTTTATTAGGATCAGGGCTGTACTTGTGGCATAGGGGAACTGGCTTTTACTGGCTCTCAGGAACCAAATGTTAAATATTAAGAAATTTTGCATGTCGGCTGTTAAAACATTGATAGTTTGAAATTGGCCGTGGTATGTTATTCACACAATGGATATCGGCAAATACTACAAATTATGGTTCCCACTTCCTTATCTGTTTGGGCTCTGTAATAAAAAGACTGGGTTGCTTAAAAAAACAAACATTTATTTCACAGTTTTGGAGGCTAGGAAATCCAAGATCAAGACATATATTTGGTGTCTGGTTAGAACTTGTTTCCTGGTTCATTGATGGCTGTCTTCTTACCATATCTTCACCTAGCAGAAGGGCTAAGGGAGCTCTCTGGGGTCTCTTTTATAAGGACAGCAATCCTGTTCAGGAGGGCTCTGCTTTCATGACCTAATCACCTACCAAAGATCCCATCTCCAAATACCATCACATTGACAATTATGTTGCAGACATGAATTTGGGAGCTGCAGGCAGGCACAAATATTCAGTTTATAGTAGCTATCTGCAGGAAAAGTACCTTGCTTGCATATATCACATAGGGGAGAGATTTATCAATATACCACTGATTATAACACTCTTATTTTTGGTTTATGCTCTTCTTGTTTCATAGCAGTCAGTCTCAAGAACATGCTTATTTATTCTTT
Organism: Carollia perspicillata; assembly: GCA_004027735.1. Taxonomy (NCBI): domain Eukaryota; kingdom Metazoa; phylum Chordata; class Mammalia; order Chiroptera; family Phyllostomidae; genus Carollia; species Carollia perspicillata. The sequence goes on from PVKM010016693.1 coordinate 24,225, forward strand.
ACATAATGGGGGTGACGGTAAGCACTGGCTTATATCAAGGGCCCTGAACTTTCTCAGTGTAATTATCCCCATGGGTTCAGGAAACGCAGTCCTCTTACTGATGGGTGTTCAAGAATCCCTACTTCCAACCTCCTGATCATATGCTTGACCTTGAGTAGCTGTGGATTTCTAACTGGTGTTAAGCAAAGCTTGGCAGTCCCGATATGCTTTGTTCATGCAGCTTAGTCAACCAATGGCGCAGACAGCATCAACTGTACTTAGCTGACTGGGGCTATTCTCTAAAGCTCTTGGCAAAATATTAATAAGAGTAATAATTAATAATAATAATTCCTCCAAAAGGGGTCTCTATCAGGTCCTTGTTATCATCAATAATTGCTAACATCTATTTTTTGCCTATTTTGCTTCCATTCTTACCCAAACTTCTTCCTCTTTTTAAAGTTTCAGAACAAAAGCTAAAATGTTATTTCCCTATATTTGAATAATTGAATATTGAGCTACACCAGTCAGCACTATTTCTACTATCTAAATCTTGTCCAATGCAGTACGCTGAATATTACTTATCTGAGAATTCTCTCTCCAAACCTGGCACAGTTTCAAGAACCAGCTTCCTCAATACCTCACTTATCAGTGGTTAGCCACTATTGGACTAAATTTGTGGACAATAAAACCCCACAGATGGGAGAAGCAGAACCAAAAGTATGGGTATAGCTATACCCCTAGTACTTACCATGTGCTAGGGTTCTCTTGCCTCCCCAGCCTCTGGAGTCAACCAGGATAGTCATAAGGGCCACTTATTCTGAGACATGGAGAGAATAAATGCCCTCTCTTTAAAAGCATTTTGATTTGGAATAAGGAGGAAGAGGCAAAACGCACAAAGCTGTGGTAACTCTTGAAGTCTGTGGGCGCCAGCTTGGGAGAGCTGAGGACCAGGCTACATTGCACACGGACTCCCAAAGTCACCGGCTGCCTGGAGAATTGGGCTACACAAGACACCAGGCTTGAAGAGAAGGAATTTATCAAACAGAGGGCCTGGGGAATCTGCTGTGACAGCCCTGAAGCTGACTCCCAGCCCAGCCAGCAGAGACCCCAGTGTTAAAGGGAAAGCACAGTGACTCCATCCCCATAGCATTGGGAAGGGTAGCTTTTGGGCCCAAATTCCCAGGGAAGGAAAGCGTTTGGATCCAAATTCTCTGGATGGAGGCCACCTAGCTAAGTGGGCGCCGCTTCACCCCTGCGTCTAGTGATAACCACCGGGGAAAAGCGCTCTGAAGAAAACCAGGACTCCCACATGGAAGATATTCGGGAAAGGAGTCAGACTAGCTGCTGGGACAGTGCTTGCAAGAAAGGCTGAGTAAACATCAGGAAGGGAGAAACGCCACACCAATCATTCCCCAGCCTTCTGCAGCCAGCGAGACCAGAAAAACTGGTTTGGCCAATTTGAAACCAACAAGAGGTGTGTTTTTTGTTTGTTTGTTTGTTTGTTTGTTTGTTTTTAATGCTGTTTTTTAAGTAATCTTTTTCTTCTTATTATTTTTAAAATTTTCAAAACTGTTTTACTCTCCAAGTGCTTTTTCCTCTCTTCGCTTCTTTCTTGATTTAGTACTGCACACTTTCTTTCAAATTTTGTCTCTCTTTTCTTACTTCTCCTGCCATTTTTTTTTAATACCCACAAGCATGAGAAAAACTTGGAACCGTGAAAGGACCTGAAGTGGACTCAAACAGGAGACAACCCAACAGCTGAGACAGTGAGACAAATTTCACTTGACTATTGCAGGGAAACTGCAAGTTGCTGCATATTTGGATTATTATTATTTTCTCCTTTTTCATTACTCCTACATCTCTTATCTCAATAGTATTTTTGTATTCCCCTTCTTTCTGTATAGTCTTCTTTGCTTGGCAGGGTATATTGTACCATTTGACAGGTTTCCCCTGTTCTCTCCTCTACATTATATTGCTAATTTACTGTTCTTCACATGAATTATGTTCCATTAGCACACTACTCAAAGTCCTATACCCCTTGTTCAGGTTATTCAGATCACATACATTCTGGCAAACAAATGTTGCTCTAATATTTTTGTAAATAACTGCTGTTCCACACAAGTGTAAATACTTCAAAGCACCATCCCGGGATACAAGCCCACATCACAGTCTCCTGAACTCTATTATTAGGGAAGTTAACACTATTCTCTCACAGGTGACACCTATGTACTATCCTTTACTCTCACCTTACCCCAGAATCTGACCTCCCACAACTTCACTGCTTTCTAGATCCAACTCACAACCCTTCCCTTCCCAACAAGAGTCTTATCTTCTTTCCATCCTTTCTGAAAAGTGGCCAGTTGGGGTTGAGGAACAC
>PVKM010016694.1:0-26573 GCA_004027735.1 Carollia perspicillata
CTTCCTTTTTCTTTCTCTTGTTTTAATTTTCCTCCTCAAGGAACAGAGTTTCAGGTGCATAAGTACTTTTTAACTGTTTTGAAAGCAATATAGTGCTCACAGTGTAAAAATCATTTAAAGAACAATGTATCAATTGCAACCAGAAGGACTTAGAGACAGAACACGTGGCTTAGTGACAGGAAATGAAAGACCCATTTTTCTTTAGGAAGTAACAGAGACACAATCTCTAACCATTCCCTCCCATAACTGAAAACATTTTGGGAAAACAAGTCATAGGCAATAAATGGTAAATGAAAATATACAATGTCTTTGTCAGGAATTTTAATCTAAGAAGTGAAAAGCATCTCTCAGGTAGCACACGTTTAATACTGTGCTATTGAACTTCATGTAGCACAGCTTGCTTTTATGAACGACTAGATGGAATTTGCTCCAGATAGCTAGATAACCTTGATGTAGCAGGAAATACATGATTCAATCACAGGGGGCATAATAACTCATACTGGTACAGGCCGAAGTTAGCAAATGTCCCACATTGTCCCAGACACGATCATCCAGAGCGGATGGGGGTGTCTCCTTGATACTGATGAAGGCACGAAATCATTCAAGCTGTTGATGGAGACAGAAGCAAAACCTGGGTGTTACAAGAAGTCTATTATTTTTTTCCAAGTGAATAGCTTTTTTTCCCCTACCACCAAAGGAAGTCCAAATGACACTCTAAACACAAAATACTTTTCTAACAACATTTGTATAGGCCAAGTCAAGAATTCATTTTATCTAATCAAAACACATGATAGAAAGAGAGACGTGGACCTCACAATTGAAAAATGAATTTTTGTTCTCCTTAAGATTGCCTTCCTGCACCCAAAGAGACTACTAGCCAATGCAGACAAATTATCAGAGAAAACTTACCCCTAACTGAGGCTAGGCCCACAGGAAACAACCAACCAAAATATGGCATTCAGCAGACCTGGAGAGCAGGCGGGGTGCCTGGTAAAAGCCATGTGCAGTCTCCAATCGTCTGTTCTACACCACTGTGCTTCAGACAGGGAGACATGTGAACTACGTGTCCCAGGCTGAAAAGAATTCAGTGCGCCCTGTGTAATTGCTTATTTGCTTGTTATACATAGCATACAAGTGGAAAGCAAATTGGCATTCTGTCATATCTGTTTTAATGATCTAAGGTAACACTTATCTGAAAGAAATAAAATAAGTTACCTTGCAGTTGCAGGCCAAGAGCTGGATGGTTGATACACATCTGGAATACAGTATTAGCAACTTTAATGTAGGGAAACCTACTTCCCTAAATAATAAAGTACTCTTAATGTGACTGTATTCAATAGCAGAATGTGGGCCTTTTCTATATTATATCTACAGAAAGGGAGCGTACTAATTTTTTCTTTCTTGGGGAAGACACATCCTTTGAGCAAAAATGAATGCCTGTTAAAAAGTATTATAAATGTGCAGATATTCTTGTATCTGGTGTTTTATGGAGAAACAACATTAAGGGAAGATGTGAGACATTTGTGGAGCTAGTCAAGTTTTAAAAAAATTAAAATTCTTTAAAATTAGTTATAAAATTTTTTTGATGCTTGAGTGGAAATATTCTAAAATACAGTAAATATTTTAGTGGCATTAAAATCCAAGATGACACAAAGGCATGAGACGACTGATCTATTATCTCAAAGTAACATTCCTGCCAGAATCTACTTGATAGTTTTTGCAGACTCTGGGAAATTTCCAATTTGGAAAAAGAAATGGACATGTCTGGACTATGTGTAGAAGTATTATGTCATTTCTTTTCTCAGAAGAAAGCCTTTGGGACCAGGGTGGTTTTTATGTGTGCTATCAGATTGATCAAGCCATTGGAGCACACATTTTCAATTGAAAAAGGAATGTGTTCAGTCCTGTTAATTAATACACTCGGCTTTAGAGGACAAGGGGGTAGGCCTGGCTCTCACCTCAGAGAAGAACATTTATGTGAATACACTTCATTACCTTCATTTCTCTGGAAAGCCTATAAATCAGCATGGGAACCTCGAGAAGGCAAATCTAACCTGGACATTTACATAAATTTCCTGAAGGGGATTATCACACACACGGTCCATACCTGTTCCCCTTAGTTCGCATGAAATTTCCTTCCAATATTTACCTTTTTAAAAGGTGGCCTTCTCCCCTTACCCATCAGCTTAAAATCACACACACACACACACACACACACACACACACACACACGACCTGATTCAGGAAAAAGGAGGCAACTGCACAATGTGACTTTTTCAAATGCGCTCCTCTTACATTCTAGGGCTTGAAATGATACAATAATGCCACATAATGAGTGGATGGAAATTTTTTCGTCATCTAAAAAAGTTCAAGGGGATATCTGGTCAGGGAAGCCGATGTATGAAAAGGAGAAACCACTATTTAATTTCGTTTGTTTTTGTAGCTAAATAAGGTGATTGTCCTAGATATGTTGAAATTTACCATCTGGCTCTTCATTCGTATTCTCTTGGTATAAAAAAAATCACTGGATCCAGGACTGCCTATTAGGCTATTCTGATTAAGAAGAGATGGGAGGACAGATGGTAGAATTATGCGGTAGAGAGAGTGATAGGGGATAATGAACTACTTAAAATTAATACTATGCCAGCACAGAGGCTGATGAATTGTTGGGTGGGAACTCTAAGTTGAATGTCAGATCTAGAAAAAAAAATCCTGTGCAAAATTTTTTACCTTGTCCGGACACAAGGTAAAAAATTCCTGGCAAAAGTGTAAGTCCATTAGTATGAAAAACCTAATTATGTGTGGATTACTATTATTCTTATTATTGTTGGCTGTAGTTAGCACTTATTGAGAGTTTACATATCAGGGATTGTACTAGTTTCTCACATGCACGATCTCATTCACTCCTCAAACAGCCCTAAGAATCAAATATTCCCACTACTTCATTTTTTCACACCAACACACTGAGAGTCCGAGAGTTCCACAACTTGCCCAAGGTCAAACAACATGTAAGTGGCTGATGGGAGACTCAAAACCAGTCTGAGGTTGAAGTTCTTAACCTACTACGCTACACTGCTTTCTGTCATCTTGAAAAATTGCTAATGTGGCCAGTTCATACTTATCTGCTTTAATCCTCCATCCAACATGCGCTCCCCAATGCCAGTCCTCTCCTTCCACTCTTCCTTTGATATATGCCTTTGTCTGTGATTGAGGGAGTTTCTAAGTAATAACACATCCAATATAACATCGCATTCTAGATGTCATCTTACCAATCCTTCACTTTTTCCTCCCCGACAGTACCTCCTCACTTGCCGTACAAAACAGCATTGATCATTTCCTAGCCTATCTCAGCTCTGCTAGCATGCATGATTAACTTTGCCATTACCCTCAGGCCTTTTAGGACATTAATATTTGTCTGACTTCACTCATCCATTGGCAGTTCATGTTTTGAATTCATTTTCAGTTTTCAGATATATTGGATTGTAACTTACCAAGTAAAATTTCAGTTACTCTGTGGTTTTCTCTTCAATTTATTCCTGTCATTGCAGCAACTTCCAATTTGGAATCAGATTTCATTACTGTGGCGTTTTCACATTCTTCCAGGTTGTCATTAAAGACGTTAAACCAGAACATCAAAGTGACCCCTCAGTTCCTATTTGTACACGCTTTCAGGGAGCCCATCTGGGAACAGCTTAGAGGGAACACAAGCTGTGAAATCAGGTTGCTAGAATCTTCTAAACTTGTTATCAAGGGTCAAAATAGTTCCCCATGTGGTAATCAAATAGAAAATGGCTTGGAATAGTAGGACTGGAGCATGAAGTAAGTAAGAAGAAGGAAACACAGTAAAGAGGATGAAATAATTTTGGTTCAGGCTGCTAGAGATGACATGAGGAACAATGCCTAGAGCGCCTAGGATATTGTTACTAGGTTTAAAACAAATTATATGTCACCTATATTAGTAAATAGTTAATATCGCCCTGGCTGGTGTAGCTCGGTGGATTGAGCACGGGCTGAGAACCAAGGGGTCGCCAGTTTGATTCCCAGTCAGGGCACATGCCTGGGTTGCGGGCCAGGTCCCTGGTACAGGGCGCACAAGAGGCAGCCACACATTGATGATCCTCTCCCTCTCATTCTCCTTCTCTTCACCTCTCTCTAAAAATGAATAAATAAAGTCTTTTAAAAAAAGATAGTTAGATATGATAGTTAATATCATATTACTTTCACAGCACAGGTTTGTTTTTATCTCTTTTAAAATCATGATACCAGAAGGTGAGTGTTCTTTCCGTTGAAGGCATGGTGATGGGGAAGCACATGGTCACTCAGCAAAGCCATTTTCTCTTCGGCGTCAGGCCAAGGTCCACTGATCTCCCCTAGACCCTAAGAGATGTCTGATATTTAGTGATGCAACTAGTGACTGGAACATAATAAACACACAACAAGTATTTGTTTAATAAATACTTTACCAGGTGAAATCAGAAACTCTCATGACAATCTGAAATGTGTTTCTATAGGTACACCACACCACGATCTCCACCCCTTACCTCCCCTTGTGTCTGTGGGACATTTGATATTTATTATACCTAAAGTGACAAGTTGCTGTCTTAGTCTGCTTGGGCTTTCCCAGCAAAATTCTACAGACTGGGAGGCTTAAACAACAGACACTTATTTTCTCACAGTTATGGAGGCTGGTCATCCAAAATCAAGGCGCTCTCAGAGCAGGTTTCTGGTGAGAGGTCTCTTCCTGGTTTGTAGATGGCTGCCTTCTCTCTGAGTCCTCTCAAGGAGAGAGAACAGAGCGCTGGAGTCTCTTCCCCTTCTTAGGAGGACACCACTCCTACTGATTAAGGTCCCACCTTTAGGGCTTCATTTAACCTTAATTACCCCCTAAAGGCCTTCTCTTCAAATGCAATCACATTGAAGGTTAGGGCCTTAATATATGAATTTGGAGAGTGGGGGGACACATTTCAGGCTGTAATACTTGCTGGTGCTGCCTGTCACCTCCATAGCTGAGATAAAATTCTGATATAGATGGGTTACATTTCTCCTTTACCCACCTCTCCCTATTGCTCCAATCACAAGCCCACTGCCCCTAGGCTAAGGGTTAGAGTCTCTGTGTACTTCACACTCTTTGCCATCACACTGCAATGCCAAGCTTTAGAAGACAATGAGGCAGTTCATAGCCTAGGGAGGCTGTCTGAGCTTCTTTCTCCATGACACTGGTTACCTGAGAGAGTAGTCCTTTGAGGAGTCCCTTGACTGCTGTACCGGGTTGTAGAGTGTCCCTCTATATTCTTGTCCACCCAGAGGAAATAAACTAAGATGAGGTCATTCTGGATTAGGGAGGGCTGGCTGTAATTCCCATGACTGGTGATATTGCAAGCAAAGGGAAGACCACTTTGTGAGACAGAGGCAGAAAGTGGAGTGATGCAGCTACAAGCCAAGAATACCAAAGATTTCTGGCACACACCATCAGAAAATTCATGAGTATTTTTTTTTTCCTTCCACATGTTTCTATGCATTTCAAATGCAACATCCACTGAGGGCACTTCCACGATGTGTCCTGAATCTGACCAGTTGCTGTCTCTGTGCCGGTGGACCACATCTGTGCCATTGTCAACTTCCATGAGCTATTGTGACAGTTTCTTGTCTCTCTGCACCCACTCTGGACACTTTATGATCCATCCTGTGCACAGTGGCCAGTGTGATATTTAAATATTTAACTCTGATTTGATCACTCTCCTTAAAACCCTACAAAGACTTCCCGTAGCGGTCAGGATAAAATGTGATCTCTCATTCCTCTTTACACTGTCCACTTTCTATAATCTGGCATCTGTCTGCATTCCCAATTTCACCTTATACGCTCCCTGCTCATCCACCACATTCCAGCCACACCTACTTCCTCCGTGCACAGAACACTATGTCCTCTGCTTGGAGTGTCTTTCTCCCAGGTCTTCACCTAATCTGTTTCTTACTCTCATGAATACTTGCTTAATTTAAATATTGCCTTCTTGGTGAAACAGCCTCTGGCCACCCAATTTGAAATAGCCTTGATTTATCATGCTAGGTCTCAATGGAGCCCTTGGTCACTGTCTGACATTTTTCTTGTGTATTCCTGTGCCTGTTTTTCCCCTTTACTGGAATGTAAGACCCATGAGAGCAGGTACTGTCTGTCCTGTTCTGCAAAAAACAACGATGCAAACACAGCGTGACACACAGGGGCTTCTCGGTAAGTATTTATTGAATAAATGAAAAAATGTGCACCTGAAGAAATTCCTGTCATGACAGAGATTTCCAAGGACCACCAAACGCAGCAGGGAAGTCTCCTTCTTTCCTTTTGCTGAGAAGTTCTCTGGAGCCCTCAGCATCGCCAGTGGCCATGATCACATCCTCCAGTTTTGAAATATGTGTATCCTTTTATCACCTGGAATGTTTCAGTACTCAACTCTAATGTGGGTAAGTTACCAGTATTGTCAAGTTATATATTTTTGCCTGCCTCGAGGGCTACAAGATAATTAAAAATATGTAAATACACAAGTGATAGTATGTGATAGATTCCATGCAATTGAGCAGAAAACTTAGCTTGACTGTTCAATGATGCCTGACATTCCTTTACCTAGGTAAAGCTTTTCATTCTGGGTCAGAGATAAAGTTTAAAGATAAGAGATCCGGAAGGAGGCTGTGTAGCTAGTTGCCATTTAGCGCCGGGAAGGTGGGTTGGGGGAAACCACCTGGAAGGGAAAGAAGTGAAGATCAGTTCCTGCCTGTTGTCTCTTTTGCAATTTTTATTCCAGTGTGGAAGTGAAAATGTGGGTCATGGAAGCTTATATTCTGAACCGTTGGCAAATAAACTCATACTACTCCATTATGCATTATAACTGCTTACTAGTCCCTTCCCTTGTTTTGGTCAAATTTCACTCTTCTCTTGCCCATGTATATTCTTTTCTTTTTTTTCACTTTCTCCAGGTCTTGATATTTCCCTTCATCCCATACATTTTCTTAGGCTGTTTCTTAAGTGTGAAAAACATATTTCTTTTAGGCTTTTCTCAGCAAAAGTCTTCTCCTGCAAATTTATGTTCAGAATTATATTTCACCAAATCTTTCAAATCCAGTTCCCTAGTAAAATTTTCCCCTTAGAAGGGAAAGCATGAGAGAGGGCTCAGGGAAGAAGAAATGAGAGTGAAAGTCACTAACGTATCATTCGTGGAACCCACCTTCCTTCCAACTCGCCTTTCTCACTGACTGACGTGGTCTGTTTCCTGTCCCTTCCTTGATGTTCTCAAAAGAACCTATAAATAACAAAAACACCTGCTATGCAGTAGTTTTCTAAATAGTATCCGAATTACTTAACTTTAGCTCATTTTTTTTTACAATGATAAAATATCCACACTGTCTCGATTCAACATCTATTTTCAGCCAAGGACACAGAGTTAATGTTACTTCAGGTGTTCAAAGCACAGAGCAAAAAGCTGAAGATATGGATCTAAATGTAGTAGCATCCTTACACTTTCTTCCAAATTGAAATTCAGGCCATATTTAGCAGAGAGCCTCTATTTTATATGTATGCAAAGGAAAAAGACCAGTGAGAATTATACTGGGGCTCTAACATAAAAATAGATGAGGCACTTAGATTCACTTTGTAAAACATTTGTACACAAATAAAAAGTAATAATGTGTTATACTGATAGTTGCCTTTTTTTTTACCTTCAGACTAAATGATTGTTTTAATCTTTCAGAGAAAAATTGTTTGAACTTCCTACTAAGTAGAAGAGCAAGGAAGGGAAGGGCAGTAAAAGGTAACTTTTTTCTCTCTGCTCTGTGATTGTGGTTGGGGATGGTTACAATTTGCTCAAGCAAATGGGTGGAGAATCTACTGACTTATTTTCAGAATATGTTCTGATTATTATTTTGTTATCTTTATCTTTATTTCCTCAAGTTATGAATAAGCCAGTCAAGATTATATACCCCCAGTCTATGCCCTGTTCTCGGGAAAGTATTTACTCCTCAATGTGTCATTAATCACTCACGTTGTTAATTGAATTAATTGGAAAGATCTGACATATATTTTCCAAAGTTACTGAATATTTCTATAGTTTAAAATCTTTGTTTTCTTTATCTCAATTTAACCCCAACATCTCTTAGAAGTAAGAAAACCAGAACTGTTATGCTCACTGTAGGCAGGGGCAAACTGAGGATCAGGGAAGTTTACAACTCGAATTACAATCAGTGCTTAGAGGTGGAAGAGCCAGCTCTCCTGGGGAGAGGGGAGGAGCTCCCCAAACCCTGACTTGCAGCATTTGCCAATTCTTATGGTGAAAAGACTCCCACCGTGGCTGACCTCAAGATATCAATGTGAAGTTATTGAACATGAAGTTGGGAAGAGATGCCCACAATTGGTTCTTGCAACAGCAGCTCAGCACCCTGCTGTTTCATAGCAACTGAGTGTGGCACCTTTAAGAATGCATTTCACTCTTCTAGATTGTTTTGAGTGAAGTTACAGTAACCAAGAGCCAGTCAAAGCAAAAAAAAAAAAAAAAAAAAAAAAAAAAAAAAAAAAAAAAAGAAGAAGAAGAAGAAGAAGAAGAAGAAGAAGAAGAAGAAAGGAACTCACAGTATAGATGTGGTGTATGTTGGTTTCTCATGGAACACAAAGAGAAACTGACCCATTGGGCCTCATGATGTGCGGGGACAATGTTATGTCTGGGGGCTTATGGAGAACAGGACCGATAAAATGACATTGGTCCAGTCCAGAGAGCATAAAGCACATAAAACAAAGTGGAGTCACTCATGTCAACCAAGATGGCTGTCAGTCAGCCATGACACTTAGGTTCAAGAGTGAAACTACCTAAGTCAGAGAAGACACATCTGGCAAAGAGACATACCTAAAATATCTCTACACATGATCAGAATAGTCACATCTGTAGTGCAGGACCACCCATAGATAGGGTAGGCTTTTGGGGGAATTCCCCACTTGACATCAGGGGTGCCAAGGCATTTATGAAAAAGACTCAGAAGGGTGGAGTACACCACTTCCAAGTTATAACTGAGGCAGGGTCCAGACCACTGCTGAGACAGCTGAGCTCCACATACCAGGGTGCTACTCCAGGCCGCGCTGATTTCCCTTGGCATCGGCCATCAGGCCCTGCTGCCCACCTGGCTCCGGAGATCCTTCCTTGAAAGATGCTGATGGCTCCTTCTCTCACTGTGCTGTCTCCCAGACCTGCAGACTGAGACACTGGGACTGGGGTTCATTATTCCCCAATTCTCTTGTGTGATGTTATTACTGATTGTTTCTGAGTGATTACTATTGTTATTAGGTTAGTATAGATTTGGATTAAATCCACATTAATAAAAGCTGAGTGAATAGCACAGTCACCTGCGTTGGCTTCCTGTTATTCCTCGGTGCCGGTGTCACCTGTAGGACTGGTGGTTGTACAGCTGGCTCCGCACTTTCGGTTCTTAAGGCTTGGATGAGACAACCCAAGCAGGAATTGAGGGCTGGCTCATAGGAAAGATTATATATGAACACGTGACAGGGCTTCAGCAATGAAATTTGAATGTTGTTATTATTTACTTGCTTCAGTTACTAATAGCTCCTAATTCTACCATATTGGCTCAATGTCCAAATTCCAAGGGGAGATCATCTGATTGGCCCATTTTTGGTACATTGTCAAGGGCAGGGGTGATCTTGGCATAGATGCAGCTATTGGGGACTCACCCTCATGGACAGAGGCAGTTTCTGCAGAAGCAGGAATCACACGCCCTTCAGTTAGGCATCTAATTTGTCCTTGCACTGGGTTGTCCACCACCCATGCACCCTTTTCTAGACAATAATACACTGTTAACATGTCCTCCCTACGTGAGTCGAGAATTCTCAAGGTTTTGTGTTCTTAGCCCAAATTGTGAATACAAGCACTGCCAGCACCCACACTATATGATGATCAGGGAAGAGGAGAAAAGAGACAGAGAACTTCTATTCTAAACAGGGGAGAAAATAAAAAAAAGACGCTTTCAGTTGAACATGTAAAATTGGTTACATATGCACATACAATTTTGCTGCTTCCCCAAACCTCAGTAAGTTGACAATTACAGAGATTTTGAAAAGTCAAAGGCTCATTAGGATAAAAAGAATAAGACTAGAAAGAATAAGAACATAATTTTGGAAGCTAGAAAGGAAATGGGCGAGTGGTAACTGAATTAATTAACAATGCAGAGGAAATTGAAATGTGGGCAGGAAAGGGAAAGCCAAGACACATCACTGAAGTCCAGAAATGGAAGTTTTTGGAAATGGTAAGTACCATGTATGTGAAAATCAGGGTTTGTGTGGGGCTAAGGAGAGAGAATGTTTACGAGTACTTGTGAGAAGCAGTTACCCCCAGTTGCCTTCCTACTTCCATTTCAACCTGGATTCTAGCTCTCTCTTCCCTGATGGAAGACCAGAAGGTTACTGTACAGAGAGTCTGAAACAGAAGAAATCCAGGTTCCTGCCTCCCTAGAGCAAGTTCGCCTGAGTCCTTCGTGTCCCTCCCTCAAAGCTGGTGCTGTGGTCCCCCCAGGTCTGAATCCCATGATCTCACCTGCGAGAGGCTGCCTTCCATCACAGCAGGGCCCCGCACAGCTGTGAGGAGGGCTGGGGTCAGCCACAGACCCTTGCTGGCAGTGCCCAGGCGTGTCTGCCTGCAACCGCAGAACCTCTTACCTTCTCCCTATCTCGGTGCCAGCACAGAGGTGCAGTCAATTGTGTGTGTGTGTGTGTGTGTGTGTGTGTGTGTGTGTGTGTGTGTTTGGAGGGTGCGCTGTAGGTTGTGCCTTGCTTTCTTATTACTGACTATAATTTTATTTTTCTTTGGGAATTGTAAAAGAAAATTGGAATCTAAGATAAAGGAGGGTTTCTTCAGGCAAATTTTATTGTGCTTTTTCAGATCCTCAGGGATTCCACCTACTTTAAGTCAGTGTTTCTCAAGGAATGTGCTATTAGTATCTTGGGTGGAATATTTCTTCATTATGGAGGTTTTGTGACCCTGTTTCTACCTGCAAAACGCTTTGGGTATGCCCAGTAATTGTGAGAGCTTAAAAAAAATAGTCCTAAACAATTCCTAGTAGTTCTTGTTTCAGGTGGTGTCCTCATTGGGCAAAAACCCTTATTCCAAATAAAAATTTTGTCTTCAAGCTTATTGGATCTCACAGGTAGTTTGAATTAGGGCTTCACATCTTCCCAGGGACCAACTGGTAGGTCCAAATTTTCAGGAGCCTCCTTCTCCTATAACCTGCTCAGAGCCAAGTATCCCAAATCCGACCTCTTTTTTGTTTTCCCTTATGTTCCCTCTTATGTTAGGTTGTAGCCTTTTGGAATCTCATCTTCATCCAGCCCATCACCTATTAGATTCCCACCAGGGGCTAACCCTGGACATTGTGTTCTGTTCCCTGTATCACAGCCGAGGCTGTGAAAATTAAAACTCAGGTGCTTCTGCTCTGGCAGATGGACCCCAGTGCAAAAGCTGGATCTGGTGCTCTCCTGACCTCAGTGTCTGGCTCAGAATTCATTTCTTATTTTTTTTACAGTTATCCAAGATTTCTAGGCATTTTCAGAGGCCGGCACTCTAACTTACTCTATGGAGATCTTTCAAAGGAATTGGGAGTTACAAATTTCCTAGCTTGATTAGAAAAAATTTTATAAAAATAAACACCTTTCTGATAAAGGCAAAAAGAAACCACGGGATTTGGGAATAACACAAATAGCTTGTTATAACGAAGAAACCAGAGGGGGGGAGCTAGATGGACTTTTGTTGGAATCTCTGGTATGGCACCGACTATCTGCATGGCTTTGGATAAATTACTAAAAAGGTCTTTAAAGCTAAGTTTCTTCCTCTGTAAACTGGGGCGAGAGTAATAGGGTGGCTGAGAGGATTAAAGAGATGGCATATGTTAGCCATTGCCCCTTCCTCTCCACTTCAGTTGTCAGGGCCCCTCAAATCCTCTTGCTCATGCTCCTTTTCTTTTAAAAAAATTTCTTGTCCTTTTGTCTTTGCATTGGGACTCTCAATGAGAGTGGGACACACCTAAATTAAATTTTAATTAAATTTGTACATGAACGCTCAGGGAGCAAGTTGAAGCATATCCTCAGAGCTAGAACTTAGAATTGTTTTTTTCATTACAAAAATTTTATTTACACTTTTTATTGTTAGGAATCTCAACGTTAAGCTCAACTACAGAGCTCTGGCTCTTAAGAGAAGCCCCAGTTGCAAGTAAACAGACCACTTTCCACATCTCAAGACCCAGCGTATGTCCTCAGACGTGTACCGTAGTGGACACGACAGGCTAGTTAAGAAAATTTTCTAAAAATAGAACCAAAGACAATGGCATCAGGACTCCCTTTTATGTTCATTGAAATATGTTAGAAATAGACATATTCAGGGAAGTTCAGAGCTCCAGCAATCAGAGGTGTGATGATTAGAAATGGAAAAATGTTAGAGTACACTGAGTAGACAGATAAACTGTTGGTTTTGGTTGGAGTTGTAATAAGCTATTGAGAACAGTTTTTAAAACTTCCAGTGTGGACACGGAATGTGCACATTTAACTTCTTATCACTGAGAGAGAAAGAAAGGGAGAGAGAGGGAGAGAGAATAGAATGTGTGGTTGTTCTGCCCACTACTCACTCCACCAAAGACCATGTACTCTTAAATGAGAATGAAATTGCATGTTGACCCTTGGGGCCTCTGCTTCCCTGATCCTCTCACACCACTACAAAGTAATTCTTGTTTTAGCGATATATGTTATTCACACAAAATGGCCCTTAAATGCAAGCCAGTAACTTCACTTGATGTGGAGCCAATGAAACAACAATCTGTGGTAATGAGAGGAGAGATTTGGCTGCATTGAACTTGGGAGAGAAAGAATCTCTGCCTTCATCTGGGTGATCATCAAGGGTAACTTTTTTACACATGATTTTTTCCAAATAGGTTGTCTTTAGAATCTAACCTGGTACAATGCAACTCTACTATGATTACAATTTACATGCTTCACACAATAACCAATATGTTAACACTTGGACTTGGAAAAATGAACATGTTTTTATATACATTAGGAGCTATAAAAGATTATACGTAATTTGGATGAAATTAACCAACAGCTGAAGCAATCTACCCTCAAAATTATACGAAAACCCACTTTTCTTTTCAAATCTCAATCAAGGTGCAAGAGTGTTTATCAAATATTGAGGAAATTAAGTTACAGCCACCATAAAATAAATGCGGATGTATCTCATTATAGCCTTTCAGACGTAATGTTCTAAAAATATGTGAAATTTCACAAACAGAGATTTAGAATCAGAACTTTTCAGGGCTGGGTAAACACTGTCCAGCAGCCAGAGCAGGGAATTTTCCATTTTCCATCATCCAGCAAATAACTATGCTTAGGCTTGGAGAGCAGGCGGTGCCACCAAAGGGAGCCAAATCATTCTGTAGGTTATTTCATCCAGGTTGTGGATGAGTGGACAGTCTGGCTATAGAAAATTATCTTTCTAGGAGGTCCTGATTGAAGAGAGTGGGTGCTTTAGTACAAAATCCTAATAGAATCAATGCAAACTATTAAGTATTGAGCGAATGCCAAAGGTTCCACAGCACTTTGTTTCAAAGGACGAATTCCATAGAACTATACAGAATGAACCATCGGTTTCAATATTGTGGCATCATGTTGTTGGTCGGCACCATAAGAATGAACACCTTGTTTTTGAAGAACACCATAGAGGTTAACCTGAATGCACGAAACACAAATGACAATTTAATTCAACACTTATTGTGTGCCTAAATTGTATACAGCTTGGTAGAAGACAGAGGAAGAAAAATTGGGAAAAGGGTTACTGTTTTCAAAGTGTTGACTGGCCAGCACAAGAGACAAAGGAAAGCATGCAGATGGCTCTCACAGAAGGTGTGATGGGGTTATTTATTTAAGGCATTTACTGAACACCTATTATATGCCTGGCACTATACATAGAGCTGCAAACACGGGCATGAGAGAAAAGTCTGTGCTTTCAAGGAGATGATGATGAGGTTGCAGGGGCAGTGAGTGGAGACAAGACTACAGAGAGTAGCAACACACTGTTCTAAGTGTTGCAATAGAGGAAAATTTAGGTTATGCTGAGTCACATAGCAGGATGATCCTACTCCATTCTCCTTCGGGGTACCTGGGGAAACTCTACCCCCAAAGTTGACAATTAGGATGAGTTTTTCAAGATTGAGCATAATTAGCCAACTAAGAAAGGGGTAATGTGGTACCAGGATATGACAGAAAGAAGAAAAAATAACAGAGCAAACTATCACATTGACAAATCACAGACAGGAGAGAGGATGATGTATTCAAAGATCTGCAAATATATTTAGTGTGCCAGTGTACAGGGGCCGATGTAGCAACAAGGCAGCTGGAAAGGCAAGCAGGAACCAGACCATGAAGCTCATTGGTTGATTCCCGTCTGTGCCCTGACTGGGGATTGGACCAGCAACCTTGGTGTATCAGGATGATGCTCCAATCAACTGAGCTACCCAGCTGGGGCATCTCTTACTGATTCTTAGGTCAAGAGTTAACCAAAACTAAAACTATTGATTATTCAGGAAAAAAGAGAAATAAAAAATCATAAATCAAACATGTGGGTGAGCTTTCACTTTCCACCTCATGGGTGTAGTTTTTAGCAGACTAATACCTCAGTGAGAACAACTAGAAGAGCTGAATACATTGTAAAAAGATTCTGTTTGAAGGCTTCAGGCCTTGCTAAAACATCTCGGACTTGAGGCTCAAGCTCTTGGAGAGAAGAGAGCTCATTGTGTTAGATTTCTGCCAGGGCTGGGAATTAAGGGACTAAAATCTCAGAGGAAGGAAGAAGATGAAATCTGATAGAGAAAGAATTGTCCCTTCCTAGGCCTCCCCTTCCCTGTTAGACCATGCAGAGCTGGGGCAGTTTACAATAGCCCTCGGGGGAGGTCCCCAGAATAAGCAAGCCCACTTGCAGGCAATCATCTCACGTGACTCCCCCATCTCCCCATCTTCACTCCACTTGTCCTCATTCCTACTCTGAAAAATGGTGATTCCTAGTAAAGTAATAGCCCATAAGCCCCCTGCCTGAAGCTATTCTAGGTATTGAAACTAGATTCAAAATAAATAAATGGAAATGAAAATGTTTTTAAGATACTGGTGATAGCTAATTAAGAAACATAATGGAAAAAACACCCCGTAAGTTTTATTATGTTGTATTTTCATTATCAGTTCAAAATATTTTCTAATTTCCGTTGGGATGTCTCCTTCGGAAATACAGGTTATGTATGTGAAGAGCTTAAAAGGTACATGGTAAGCACTATGTAAGCACTAGTTTTTGTTATTGAACAGAGATATATACACAGTCCTATATCTATATCCATATAAATATACAGCATTACAAGAGAAAGACAACTTTTGCAATATATATGACAGACAAAATAATAACAACAGCTTAACAACAGGTGTTATTTACATAGTATCCTATACATGGTCTCTGTATGACAACACTATGTACTATTGTCTACATTTCACAAATGAGGAAACTGAGGCACAGTATTACGTCCAGGTCATACAGTTGGAAAGTGATGAAGTCTAATTTTGAATGCAGACAATCTTGCTACATAAAGGTCCTCTGAATTATGGTCCACTTTACATACAGAGGCATAGTAATCAGTTTCCCTTCTCAAACCCTATTCAAATAAAATAAGAAATCTCTTAAATAAATCCATAAGATATTGAAAAGCCAGTGGGAGTGCCAATGGCATAATAAAACAAAATTCTGGAACATATAAAGCAGCTGGTAATCAATGGATGATAAATGCTAACAGAGCTGAGAAACTACAATCTTACTGCCTTGTAACTTGAGCTCAAAAAGCTGGCAGGACCGGGAAAAAGCACTGCCTATGATGGCTGCCAGCTCCTACAAAGGCAGCATCTCCACTGCCAGAGAGAAGCTGCCTCTGGACTTGATTCCCAGGCTGCTGGTGTAAAGTGAAAGTTCCAGAATGGGCCCTGGGCTGGAGACGAAAGTTTCCTTAGGATCCAGGTTCCCAGGGCCATCACGAGGGGCATGGAGACCTCACACCCACAATGTGGAAAGTCAGTATGCTCCACCCATCTTTAGATAACTACACAGTTTTGGGCAATGCCAAGGTCAAGGACCCACCTCAGCAAGCGCAGTTAGCAGCTGCTAAGAAATTCAAAGTTCAAGGTGAAGCCATTTGAATCATTCAATAAATATATAGACTCTTACTAAAGAGGAGAGTGAAGAGAGGAAGTTAACGAGACAGATGTGGAATTAAGGAGATGGAATTGGACATGTCACAAGCAAATGTGTCAAGAGCAAAGGCAGTCAGAACAACAGTAATGACACTGTAAATGCAATTAGGGAATTAACAATGGACCATCTGAAAATCAGAACTCTTGTTTGTTTTGTGTTTTAAAAGAGTGGCTGCAGCTTGGTTTTAAAGTTGTGGTTTTTATCATTAATGATGTTACAGTTTTTGGTTCATACTTCTTGGCCCATCAATACTACTTTAAGGGAAATAATAAGGAAAATGCAAAGACAAATTTCTATTTTGATGCTCACACAAGCATTATTAATAATAGCCTTGCCCCTCCCTTTTTACCATAAAACAAAACAAACAAACAAAAAAGCAACCCCCTCATAACCAAACAGAAAGAAAAGGGGCAATAACCTAAATATCCTAGGAGAGAATAAATGATACATCTGTGGTGTGTATACCCTCTCACCGTTAAAAAGTATATTTCAGAAGGATACTCTTCTCTGAGGAGAATTCCCTTAGTGGAGCCATAATGTTTGGGAAGACTAGAGGGCTCAATTAATGCACTAAAAAAGATTTTTTTCTCTGTATGCATTCCTAAAGACTAGCTGGTGGAGAAGTCTTATTATGTTAACTGTGTTCTTGGTCCTTAAGTCCCCTCTTCTCTGGTCTCACCCCACTGAACCTATCTTAAAGTTTCCTCCTTTTTGCGTTCACAGCAGTCTATAGCTAGTCAGCTGGTACCCTCCAGTTTGCCCCCCAGGTGGAGTGCAAAGGGATGGGGAAGGCAGATTCTCCTGGTCCGTCAGGTGAGGCAGCAAAAGAAAATTAAAGAAGGAAGCGCTTGCACAACATGTGGTTCCCTCCCAGCAGAGACAACTCTTTGACTCAGCCTTTGCCATGTGATGGGTCCAGCAGAGACTGTGGCTCTTTCCCTCCTCTCACCTGAGTCCCCTTCTGGCAAGGGGGCTCTGCAGGGAAGAGGGAAGATCCCTGGCTATAAATGCATGTTTATTACTCCTAGATGGCAGAATTAGGAGTCACTGGTTTCATTTTCTATGCTTTTCCAAATTTCAACAGATAGCATATACAAAGGGGAGGGAAAAAGAATTTCCCCTCAGCCTTTGTGATTTCTTGGCTGGTAACTCCCTGTAATAAAAATAGGTTAATGGAAGAAAAGCAAGCAGAAATTTAACAACATGTATACCTCCTGCATGTGTGGGAGTTTTACTCAGGAAAACTGAGCAACTACTCAAAAATGGCCCAAGCCAGAATCTTAAATGCCAGCTATAGACAAAGGAAAGATGTTGGAGGAGGGGGCAGGTGTGGGAGGTGGCCAGGAAAAGGCCAGTACACAAGGGTAAGGTTATTATGCAGATTTAGGGCATCACCTTCTCCACTGATGGGAGTTTCTACAGATTTAGAGTTATCCTTCTTTCCGTTCCTGGTACAGAGATGGAGACACCCTTACAAATGGAGATTTCCTTATGAATGTAAATGTCCTTTTACAAAGAGTAACTTGACTTTCAGAGCTTTTCTTGTATCTGCTGTTTCCAAAAAATAATCAGTTCAATATCATCCTTATGCTAAAGAGGCAATTTGGGATACCATATTCTGCTTTTCTTCATATACAAATGATAATATTTGAAAAAATGAAATCAATGTCATATTAAAGATTTTCTTTTTGTCAATTTAAGAGTTACTAACATGATCTCTTTGACAATTGGGGATTTCTTCCATGTGTTCTTGGTTTTAAAACACACTTTATTAGGATAACATTTTTTCTTATTACCACCATCTCTGGGTATCATTCTCATTAATGTCATCAACATATTTCTTGTTTAGTACATGGGTTTCAGCATGAATTATATAAGCATATCCCTTTATTTTAGAAGTTTTAAAATCTAAGTTACTGGGAGTTTATAATTTTTAAGTATAGTTTTTAGCTTCTATAAAGGTAATCTTAAAACCAAAATATCCTTTAAAATCAGGGGAAAGTCTGTTCACTGAGCACTGGAAAAGATGAAAAACAAGCTTAAAGGAAGTGACTCTCTCTACTGTTTTGCTTTACCTCTTGCACATGCATTACTTTTAATCTATTTTAAATTAGCTTTTTATTCTGAGCATATGTTCTTGCATTATGCATCGCTGTCCAATTGTTGGTGGCAATGTGGGCTCTTGGTTCTTGACTTTGTGCAGGAAAGATTTCACAACACAAGTCCAGGTGATTTTGAAAGTATGTTTATTAAAGCTGGGGACAGTGAAATAAAGGAAGGGCGTAAGATAAAAGAGGCAAGATCATAGCAACAGAAGTGAGCCTAGGTGGAGCTGCCTTGGCCCTTTAGGAAGTCACAGATGCAGAAGAAGTGAGCTAGCTGGGCTGTGTGGACTCAGGAATCAAGTTACCTAGGAAAACGTAGGGCCTTTGGAGAGAGGAAGCAAAGATACATGCCTTAGGAAAGAAGGGCAAGAAAGGCATAGGTGTGTGCACCAGAGAGAGAGAGAGACACAGACAGACAGACAGAGAAGAGGAGAGGACAGGTGGGTAGGGGAGGAGAGGGCTTGGGGGCTCACATACTGGGCCCTTTGCCTTAAGGGTTTTTATCTGTTTTCCAGAGGCAGGAATTTTAGGGGAGATCTCAGGGAAGGATCTTAATAGAATATTCATAAACTTTCTAGGTGTGTCTTTTCAAGGTCCTGGTCTATACTTGTTGGTTGATGCTAGAGTAGAGAGTCTTCGGTCATTGCATCTCGTGCCAATGTAAGCCACATCATCGCTTCATTTAGCTTTTTTTTAATGTTCTGGGCCTAGAGCTAATTTGATGCCGATCAGAACCTCATTGTCTTAATGCTTAAGAGAATGGTCTTGCAAGGGGAAAGGAGACAGGTGAGTGAGGTGCTGAGTGGGGCCAGTTGGAGTCAGCCATTTGTCCCAGTTTCCCTATTCCACTTCCCAAGGAACTTTTCTGGCCTCAGAACTAACATCTTGCCTCACAATTATTCTTTGGACACTATCCTTCCCCCCTCCCAAATTATTTCTTTTCTCTTAAGATTTTAAAAACCCAGTCTATTATTTAACTTCTTTTTTTTTATTTTTTACTCCTGAGACTTTTTTGTGTGTGCAATTAATCAGTTCCTTTTCAATATTGCTTTTAAAATTGTGACTATTTCTCTTACACTCAGATCTTGGAAAGACTTTTATCATTACTTAGGGTGGTGCTCTCTATCTTGGCACTATTGAAGTTTGGGGCCAACTCTTTATTGTGGGTGGCTGTTCTGTGTATGGTAAGATCTCCAGCAGCATCCCTGGCCTATACCCAACTCCACTGAAGAATGCAGTGGAAGCGCCACCCACTAGCTGCGGCAACCAAAGCATGTTTCCAGACACCGACAGGTGTCCCCAAAGAATGGGGACTAG
Organism: Carollia perspicillata; assembly: GCA_004027735.1. Taxonomy (NCBI): domain Eukaryota; kingdom Metazoa; phylum Chordata; class Mammalia; order Chiroptera; family Phyllostomidae; genus Carollia; species Carollia perspicillata. The sequence goes on from PVKM010016694.1 coordinate 19,727, forward strand.
GGCCTGGGAGTGGGCAAAGTTGCTCCTTTTTGAGAACCACAGAGCTAGAATGAGTTTAAGGCTTGTGGTATCATTTTTAGTCATAATTTATAAATGAATTATCCTCTCAAACATCTAAGAAGGATATTGTTTTCAGACAGTACACAGATAAGAGCCTAGGAAACACCACACTTACTCAACTCAGTGCCCCTGCACTTCTGTTATTTTCTCTCTGCCCGTGGCATCAGGAACGACTTTGGAGGAGTGTGGCTGTGATACTCCGTGCTGTCAGTCTCAAAAGGTCAGACTCGTGACACCCGCACTCTGACTCCTCCATCCTGACTTTCGCTGCTGGTCAGGAGCAGAAATGTAAAAATAAGATGAAATTCAAGTTTACCTCTGTGAAAAGCAAGACAACGGGCCCTAAGTGGAGTCACTTATGCTAAGCCCCGCATCACCAAATTGAGATTTAATTACAGTTTCTTTCCCAGAAATGGAATCTTAAACCAACCAATCAGGAATCGCCTGCTAAGCTCTGGTTAGGTAATCTGATGGACAGGTCCCTGCCGTCCCCTGGAGCAGTGATTTTTAACCTTTTTCATGTAATGGCCCACATAAACTACTAAAATCCTGGAGCACATCAAAAAATGTACTTTTTGCTGATCTAACAACAACAAAAAGTGGGGTATAATTTTGATTAATCCTCACCGGACAGCTATTGTCACATTGTGATTTTTAACTTGACAGTCTAAGGGAAAAGAGGTCAGTGCCCCTGACCAAGTGACCAGGTATTGCATTTTCTAAATATTCCTACAGCACACAGTGTGCCTGCTGCTGCACACCGGTCGGAAATCGCTGCCCTGAAGGAAAGTAACCTTGCAGCACCAACCTTGTTTTCTGCCTGCTGTCACTTTCTTGTTCCCACTTCCTCTTCCTGTAAAAGTCTTTCATTTCGTCGAGCTCTTTGGAGCGCCTTTGTTTTTGTTAGATTGAATGCTGCCTGATTCTAATCAATTTTTACCCAAACTCTTAAAAACATTAATATGCATCCATTTATGTTTTAACAGTGCACTCTCCGCTCATTGCAGCATGATTCACAATGGCCAATATATGGAAATCACCTAAGTGTCCGTCAATGGAGGAAGGGGTAAGGAAAAGGTGGTGTATATATGCAATGGAATATTACTTGGCCCTAAAAAAGAAGGGGATCCTGCCACTTGCAACAGTATGGATGAACCTTGAGCACATTTTATTAAGTGAATAAAGTCAGCCAGAGAAGGACAAATACTGTCATTTGTCCCTTACATGTGGAATCTGAACAAGTTGAATGCACAAAAGTGGAAGATAGAAGGGTGGTTAAGAAAGTAAGTTTTTTGTTTCGTTTTTAAACTGGAGGAGCTGCACTGATAATCTCAGCTCCCTTTAGCAGCCCGGGTTTCTTTTTCTTTTTATCAATGACTTTTAAAAAGTACACAATAGTTCTTTTGAAAATGAAGGTTTCAGTTAATATTTACTCTCTTAATCCACATTTATTGAGGTAGTATTAATGTCAGCCATCACAGTGTATGCTTTAGAGAAAGGGTTTGTTAAACAGACCGACTCTAACTCCAAGTAGTTTATAATATCGCACGGGGCAGGGTCGGGGGAACCCAGATGAGTGCCCACCAAACCCCAGTGCAGGGTGCACCATGACAAAGGGCCCAGAACTCACATTCAGTGTTTGAGCTGGTGTTAGAAACAGATGATTTTCAGCTGAGGGGCATCAGGGCCAGCTTTACGTGAGATCCTTCTAAAGCTGGGGTGGCCCTATTGTGTCGCGCTGACTCAATTGCATTTCAAATGTCAGTCAGGTTAAAGATATCAAGTATATACGGTAATTCAACATATTTCTATGCCTTCAACCTGTCAGGTAAAACATCTCTCAGAATTTTCGAGGTTCAAGGCAGAGAGACCAAGGGAGAAAATAATGCTTGGGTTTCTTTTTTGTATTTTTTTAAAACATACAGTATGATCCTTTCTAAATCAAACATGCTCTTAAGATATTTTATTGTTTCAAAGGTCTGAAAACATTTTGTGGGAAGACTGAAGAAAGCATTTTTTGGGTAGACATTAGGACACTAATTATCCTATAGCTTTGATGGTATTTGTATGCAGTTTAGATGTCTGTGAACTTCCAGAGAAGATACCAGGTTCTTGGGGAAAAGTCAGTTCAAAGTTGGTGAGGATCATGCCATCTAGTAAGGATGGAGAGGGGATTGGCCAGCTGGGTTAGATTTGAAAGTTTTCATGAGCAAAAGAGACGACAAGGACAGGGAACAATGAAGAGATGCAATAAACAAAGAAAAAGAGTGAAGAAAAGAACTGTACCAAACTCATGGGTAGAAAAGACAAAGGAAGGATGCAGTGGAGGGTGAAATCCAATGAGGAACCTGATGGGTGATCAAATAGAATGGCCAGGTATGGAGACCCTCCGCCCACACACCTTCACTTTCCCTTGATGTCAGTACACGCACTTTCACATTTCTTATGTCTTTGTTGCATTTTCAGATTTCTGATGTCTTTGTTGAATGTGAGATTAAGGTCAACCAGAACTTTGACTTCACTTGTACATGGCAGCAAATGACTAATTAGGCAGCAACTACGAATTGCTAAGAAACAGAACAACTGTAGTTCACTTGGTTAAGCAATAACAAAATTTATTGTATTGCACATGGAGCACACCAAAATGCCGTGGCCGCACTCTTCACTGTCGGACTGATCGCGTTCCCACCTGGAAGCTGTGGTTTAACCAGCTGCACAGTGACTTAAACAGAGAGACTGATGAATAAGAACCAGCTCGATCACCTGGGTTATTCAAACATTTGTTCAGGAAGCTCTGGCTGAGCACGGCTGTGATCAGGCACTGTTCTAGGCACTGCTAACAGAGAAGTGAAAAAACATAATCTTCGATGAAGCCAGTATTCCAGACAAGATGTTAGATTAGAAAAGCAGCAAACAAAAATACATGCAATCTGCGAATATATAATGTCGATAGTAAAGTGATATAAAAAAGTAAAATTGGGAAATGGTTATAGTTAAAATCAAAACCGGGGATCCATTCAGATAGCAGGGTTAGGAAACGTCTTTCTGATGAGATGTCTCTGAGCAGAGACCTAAATGAACTGAGGGAGGGAGCCCTAATACGTGGAGGAAGGGTGAAGAGGGGTGTACTGGGAATCCTCCAGGTCAGCCTGAGGTAGGAAGGAACAACAGGGACAGGAGACGAGGTGGTGAGGAGGGCATGGAGATGTCTTCAGAGATGTAGTCAGGAGCTAGTGAAGACTTGTAGGGCATGCTGAGATTTTTGATGTGGCACGAAGTGTGACGGGCAGCCATTGGTGTGTGTGGGCAGCCAGGGGGTTGACATAACTGGACTTACATTTGAATAGCGTCATCCTGGCTGCTGTCGGAGATGGACTCAAGAGGAAGAAGCAGGGTGACCGGAGGCTATGCTGGTAGTGCTGGTGCACCGTGATGGTGGTTTAAGCTAGGATGGTGGGGGTGAAGGTGAATAGTAATACTGAAATTTGGAGTACAGTTTCAAAGTGCTTGTGAAAGAATTTTTTGATGTACTGACGATATGATGCAAAAAATTAAAGTCTAGGATAATTCCAGGGATTTTGGCATAAGCAACTGGGTGAACGAATACCTGGTTTATTGGTATGACATATATTGGGAAACTAGCAAGTTGGGGGGTGTTGTTTGCTTTCGCACTGGCTTAGTTTGAAATGACTGTTGGGTATCTAAGCAGAGCAGCCAAGAAGATAACCTGTTGCCAGAAACACACATTGTGGCCTGCCTACACAGGGGATTGTGTGGTGCGGTGTCAACACCACTGCAGTTCTTGTGTACAGCGGAGTTCACTCTGGGTTGAGTCCTCACAACACACAGACCGTGCTTTGCTATCCTTTTTAAAAATCAGCCCCCTACCCACGCAATATGACCTGTTGCTCTGTAACAGACTTAAGAGTCCTTAATTTCTTTTGTTATTTGAAAACAACTGAGAGTTGTTCATTTCTTTTCTGTTATTTGAAAACAACTGAGAATTCAATGTATTGTACTCAGTGGCCACAAGGGCAAATTCATGCACTGCAAAGGTGCCAACTGAACAATTATGGAGCATCCGTAAGGGCTAAAGTTAATGGAACTGAAAAGCAATTCTAAAGAACTCCCTAGGCTAACTGTCCTCTTGTTTGGAGGATTTATCAAGGTCATGATACCTAATTTAGCTTCAAGGTCATTCTGAAACCTTTCTGACCTAGTGTAGCATGGATTGTTTTCTATCTACCAACACCGATGTGACTTCAGGGGGCAGCTAAAGGATGTGGTCAGTAGGAAAGTTCAAAGAAAATATTAACATCATTAAATAACTTTTTGGACATACTTGCCTGACTGGGCCCCTCCCTTTGCTCACCTATGCTTGGACTCAACTCAAAAAAAAAATCCAGGTTTTGGTCATTTTACTCTGTGTGTGTGGTGGCGGTGGCGGTGGGGAGACATGGGAATGGAGAATTTTCAAGCATTTGTTGCATTTCTTTTAGTATCTTTCTTCTCACTTACATAGGTTCAAGTGGGTTGGATGTGCCTTTCAGTATTTGCTCAAACTGATAGAATTGCCCCCCCCCCCCTTGATTTTTTAGTTGGTGGATGCACATTGGCTATGGGATGGCTGTCAGAATCGGTGGGTACCCTGTTCTTCATCCCTTGTCTGTGCTTTATCATTTCTTCCACTTAGGTGACAGCAGGCTGAGTATGATTCATCATTTGTGTTCTCCATTGTTGTCTATTTTTACAGCAGAAGATGAAGTCAGTTATAGAGGTGTTTTTTTTCTTGATCTACCGAAGATCCACTGAGTTAACCGAAGATAATGAACATGATTCTCTTTTTTAGGGAGTGATCACCTCTGGAGATTCTAGAAGCTGGGAAGTGTTTTTATGTGGCTACTCACCAAGGAAAGTTCATTTTTTCTTACCAGAAACAAGCAACTGAGGGACACATCTAGCATTGTGGCTGTTGCCCCCTTTACCCACGTGTCTTTGCTGTCTGAGTCATTCTGCATTGTTTATCTAGAGCCCACAGCTTTCATGCTGTCCTTCAAATAATGATGTACATTATTACACCTGGTAGAAAGCAGTCACAAATTGACTTAGGGGATTTTTACAAAACCAATTTAGACACCTTTAATTCACAAACTTAGGATCGAGGCTTATGATTATCCTAAGGCTTATGATTATCTTAAGACGGGCAATATGCAGACTCGTGCAATGTCCTTTTGACAGGCGAAGACTGAAAAATGAAAGCATGTCTACAACCACATTTCTTCAATGTGATAAGTTCCTAGGGCATTCCAGGATTATTTTAAAAATGTGTTTGCTGCCTGCCACTCTGCTACCAAAAATAAGCTAGTCTCAGGGAGTTAAGGGTTAGAGGACATTCCTGGGAACTATTTCAACTGGGACCATTTGTGATAGCATTCTTGACTTTCTTTTTCACTACTTTCTTCCTGTTTTCCAACCAAACCAATTTCTGTCAAAAGAGCTGGGGCTTTGTTGTTGTTTTGTTTTCCTGTATCTGTTTTCAGCAAATGTACTTCTTACCGCCAAAATAAATAATGGAAAAACTAATTTAAGTTGGTAGTTTATCTTGAGGGTTTCACAATATCTAACTATTAGGGGGAGTCTGCGCTATCAGACACATGTACTACAATATTGTTTTAGGAGGCAGGAGAGAGGATTGGAAAAAAAAAAAGTCATTGTATTCGAGCCAGAAAACCTGCAGTCAGGGAACTCAAAAGTTCTTTGTAATAGACCTACGGCCTTGAACAAGTTTCTTTGCCTATCTGGTTCTGGGTCTTCAGTTGTGGAATGTAGCCAAAACTGTGTCCAGTGCGAGTTTGTTGTGCCCAAGATGTTAAAGTGTTACACTGGTGAAAATCACTATTGCTTTGTATAGACACACTGCAGTACACAAACGTGGAAGCGCGTGCAAGTGCACGGCTCTCCTCTAGTTCCCTGTAGGGAAAGTCTTTGCAGAGAGCTGAAGGGGACTGCGGCCCCACCAGAAGAGGAGTCCCAGAGAGGTTTCGCAGAGTGGAGGTGCAGACAAACCGGCTTCGGGGCGCGTAAGACTGGGATCTGAGGTTGAGCCACTTGACCGGAGGGGAGTCCTTTTATACAACAAGGATGAAAGTGACCGCCACGGAGCGTGGCACTAGGAGGCACCTCTCCAGGAAATGACTCAAGATACTTACAATGTCATCGAGATACAAACAAATAAGTCCGGACACTCACTGCAGGAGCGAGGGGGGAGAGGCGGACAGAACGAGGACACAGGCTCCAGAGGCTTCCGTTTTTAGGACTCTGGTGGCCCGGGGAGCGTGCTCTCCAGGGGGAGGGCTAGGAGGGCCCGGAACGGCGCAGGGAAGAGGGCGTTTACCGACCCCAAGGTCCCGGCGCCCTTTTCCGCGCCCCTTCTCAGCGGGTTCGGCGCTACCACGGCATCCGACTCACGCGCCTCTAAACCCACGAGGATCTCGAGTCCCACCGTCTGGGCAGCATCTCAGCCGGCGCCGCGGAGCCCCACTGACCCGCCCACTAACGGTTTCAGGCCCGCGGGCCTGCGACCCCACCCCCTGCCCCGCTCCCCGGAGCCGCTGCGCCCAGCCGCTCGCACAGGGGTAATCCGCCCCGGAACCAACGTGAGCGCCCCGGGGCGGGGTCGGCGGCGGAGGGATCCCCCGCCCCGAGTTCAGGCCGTACCTCGCGCCCTGCCCGGAACGCCCCCTCCGCGCCCGCCAGCCCGCCCCGCGCCGGTTCCCCACGCCCCGCA
>PVKM010016695.1:0-26558 GCA_004027735.1 Carollia perspicillata
TTACTGTCAAAGACTTGTGAGGGGAAAAACCATCTCATGTTTTATTCTGTCTAAAATGCCTCAAGCACCATCGAGCACGGATGGATACATGTAAAAGAGGAAGCACCCAGCGGACGCACCATCTCTGTAACTAAGCCTAGCTATCCTCACCATTCACTCAGCGCTCTGTCTTCTGGAAACTTGCTGGGAGGTGGTCACGGACCTCTCGATGTGCCTTCGGGCACAGCTTAGCATGAATGGGCGGGTGAGAGAGAGAGCTCACTGCTGTAAATACAGTTGATGCGTAGTGAGCTGATCCTTAGACAGGTTCATGACATCCTCACCCGGAACTTAAAGGTCTAGTGAGCCGAGAGTTGCCTCGAAATGCTGGGTTTTTATTTCTGCTCATTGTCCTTTACAGATGAGTGAACTCCACTGAAGGCATTCGCCTGTGCTGTACAAACTCACTAGTTCTTTCTGGGGAGGTGCTTAGCCATCAGAGCCAAACATCTAAGTGGTTGGAGTTAAGTTTCCAATTGAGTGTCCCTCTTAGGTGATGAAAACTCCCACCTCTTGGTGTTTCTATTTTTTAATATCTCCCATCTCGCTCAGGCAATATGTCAGCCTCTACATTCTATTGTGTCGATTCCCTTTTTTGGGACCAAAGTGACATATCTTCTAATTCCCTTTTTTAGGGGGATAGATTCCATTGTAAGCTTACAGATATAACTTGAGGTACTTGTTGCTTTTATAGAGACACAAGAACAGGAAGGGAAAATCATAGCTAGAAGACAAGTGTGCCCATGCCACATTCAGGTCACTTCGTCTAGCTAATACGTACTTCTAGAATGTTCCAGACACCTGCGTGTACTGGGAGGTGTGCACACAGAAAAAAGAATACAGCAATGAACTCCTTTGAGAGTGATATGGTGTGGCTGGAGAGTGAATATAAATTTTCTTCCCTACCTCCCGAAAGATTTATGAATTATTTATTAGCTAATTTTTCCATCAAGATTATAATCATCTCACCTGTTGCTTGCCAGCCTGGTAGATAATTAATATCAGTGCTCTGTTTATTTACATACGTTACTCATCCTGCATTAATGAAACACAGCCCCCCAGTCACCATCTCTCATTTGTCTCCTGGACAGCCTTTCATCGCTGCCCTACCCCTGTGAGGTTAGGAAAACAGTGGACTGGCCTCAGATCAGCCCAGCGCAGACCTGTGGGATGATGGGCTCATTGGGGTGGGGTAGGATGCTGTTCGTGCAGATGGCTGAAGCTTGTGTGCACATGTCCCAATTTCAAGAAGAAACACTTGGAGCGGAGGAAGCCTGAAAGCCTTGGCTTCCCGTCGAATGGAGGTGGAGCTCCGGAACCTGACAGCATTGAGCTCTGTGTGTCTTCGTTATACAGGAGAGCATGATGAGTAATTTATCTCCTGCACCAGATTAGTGTGGGAACCACCATCTCAAGCCTTCCCGAAGATCACGTCCATCCTAGCTGTGCTGGCCTAGCTGTGCTGGCCTTCACTGTCTACACAGATCCAGCCTTGACGGTGGCTCCATGAGCCCTGTCATCAGTGGTTCTACCAATTAGGTCAAGTAGGGCTTCTCCTTTGCAAATGTCCTTTTTTTATTTAAAAGACAAAAAGAGGGAGAGAGAGAAATAAAGAAAGAAAAAGCCCTGTCTCTCTGGCAGGCTGTGGTTTAGCACTCGGCGAAGAGCTGTTACGGAGTGAGATGGTGCCAGGCCACCCCTATGATTCATCTCCTCTCTTGTCAAGACCAGTTGAGGCAACCCTTCAGAAACCTCCCTGCTCTGTGAAGAGGTACTTTGTGTCAGGAGGGGAAGCACATGAGAGCAAGAGTAATTAGGTGTTCCGAGCAGAGAGAATTTGTTCTTCCTGATTAGTGAATAATGCCTACAATTTAAACTTAAGAGTTATTGCCAACCAATTCAGTACACCAGGCTCCTTCATCATTTCCGATGGCTTGTTCTCTCTTTGAAGGTCATTTAGCAAACCGGACCAACTGTTTTCTTAAAATCTTGTTGAAGACCTGACACTGCGCAGGAAGTTTGAGGCTGGGTGTTTCGGATGGATATCTGTGTAGATGCAGATCTGAGCTGTGCCTGACCTTGGGACGCACTGTGGGAGTCTAGTTTCTGGGAGCTGAGGCAGTACTATTTGGCCTGTGAAGTTTGTAAGTCTCAGGTACACCTTGTCTAGCATCCGATTACAGTTGTTGAGAGACGGATCACCTTCAGGACAATTGGCACCCACGGATGGTTGAATGCCCGGAGTGCGCAGTGTCCTGGTAGAAAACGCATCTCCTCTCTCGTCTGTTGTTTGTATCCTGTCGTTTTCATCCATAATTTATCCCCATAGTTGAAATGTTGATCCCAGAGTAGAGCACATGATCCTTCACATTCCATTTTACTCATTATGGTTTCTTCCTAACTTCACTCGTTTCATCTTCTTTGTTTTGCCCAAGACCCAGGACTCTGTGGCTCAGTGGTAACATTTCAAAGAAACGTTTTACTAGACTGGCACTGAGGAATCTCTTGTGTCTAGTGTTCTGGCTGACTTTTAAGAGCATACGTCTTTAGTGTTATCTTTGGGGTTATGGATCTTTGTAGGAATTTTAATTCACATTCCTCAGTTTATAGGTACAACAGTCGAGGTGCAGAGTGGTTAAGGGACCATCTACAGTGGCTCAGCAGATCAGTTTGGGGGCTGTGATTGAAATCTTGTGCTCTTGAGACAGAGCTGTGAACGCGACGCCACGTGGCCTTATGAAACATCCTCTCATGTATGTAGCTGCTCCCTGTTCCCCTCCATGGAGGACTTCCTTTGTGTCCTCCAGTCCTGAGACCTGTGGGTGTGATTTTCGTCCTCCTCTTACTTTACACCCAGAGCTTGTCAGAGCCTGATGACGTTTTGGCCAGGGGGTAAGAGAGGGTTTGCCTCATTGCTCTGAGAGTACTTTAATGCCATTGAAGAAACTCGTTCCCTGGGGAATTTCGTTCCAGGTTAGCCCAGCTCCTCCCAGGCCTGGCTTTCCCGGAACTGGAGTGCCTCCATCCCAGACTTGCATTCCCATCCAAACTCCTCCTTTGCACTTTAAAATCTTTGCTGAAAGGGATGCACAGATGAAATACCGGTGAACCTGGAGCCTCCTCCTTACCTGAAGGCTTGTTCTTAAACCCTGATGTGCCTTCCTTTGAACTTTTATACAACTCCTATTATATAAACGTTTCAATATATACGAAAGTAAGCAGATCAGGATAATGAAAGTTCGAATGCCTATCATCCAGGATCAGTAGTATTTCTGCCCTACCCAACTGATCCCTCCCATGTTATTTGGAAGCAAATGCCAAACATCATATCATTTTATGCATTAGTATTTCAGTGTAAATCTCTAAAAAATAAGCATATTAGAAGTATAGTTATAATACCATTATTATATGAAACAATAATTCTTTAACTCATTGAATATTCAGATAGCATTCAAATTGCAGTTGTCACATACATGTCATAATTCTCATAGTTTGTTTGTTTGCATCTGGCTCTAATGTCCACACATGAAAGTGATCGCAAGTCTTTTGAGTCTCTTCCTCTATAGGTTCAAAATCAGTCGCTGTCTCTTTGTCATCTATTCATTGAAGAAACTGAGTTGTTTCTCCTGGAGAGTTTGGTGCAGCCTGGATTCAGCTGATTGCTTACCCGTGGTATCATTTCACATGTTTTCCTGTCCTCTTCATTTCTTACAAATTGACAGTTGCCTCTGAAAGTCGTATTGAATCATTTTCTCGGGAAAACGAAAACACGCGTACCGAGGCACACTGGAGGGTGGAATGGAGTTGTGAGTGTGAGGTGCCCGGTCAGGGCCGGCTTTGCAGACATCGGGGAGGGGGAGTGTGTGGGCTCAAGATACTGTGGATGCTGAGAGCACAGGCTCGGGGGCCACACTGTCTGGGTTCCTGTTCCAGTTCTGTCACTTCCGAGCTCTGTAGCCCTGGGAAAAGTACTTGACCTCTCTGTGCTGCAATTGTCTCATCCAAGCAATAGGACATAATACGTTCAATGGGGCATACAGCAACATAATAATAGGACCCACTTCACCTGTGGAGGATCAAAAGGGCCAACATATGTGTATATAATGTACTTAGAGCACTGGGGTGATGTGGGCCCTTCGAAAGCGTTGGCTGTTACTTCTGAAAGAAAAGTTGCAGGGGAGTTCGGGACAAGGAGAAGAGTTGAAACAAAGGTCCATTTGTGGGACCAGTAACCTAGCCACAGAACCGCCCACGGAGCAGCCTTCCTGGAAGGCCCAGGCCCAGTGACCCTCCTCTGGCTCTGATTTTCTCCATCGCGTTCTCTCTCTATTTTTTTCCATGTCTCTCCATGTGTCGTCCCATGTAAGTTATTTTCATCATGTGAACACTTTGCATATGAGTGAGGAAGAAAGCAGAACAGGGGCACCAGTGCCAGGTGGTGCTGGGGCCAGAGCGAGGGGACTCCGGTATCTGGAGGACATCTGTTGGGACCGTATGTTCTGTGAGGGCCCCAAGCTCATGTCTGCCTCTTGTTCTGCCTCTGTGCTTAAAGGGTCAAAGGCTGAAACTCTTATGGCATCTCCCATTCATTCCTACTAGTTACCTTGACCTTCATGTGGGACCCCATGCTGTGGTCTGCAGTTGATTTTATTCACTGCCTCACGTATCGCCATCTGCATTAGTCTCTGAACATGTGAGTCTTTGGCTCTGCATGATAAGCGCAGTTTCTAATGTCGTAGGAATGCATGCTTCTCCCATTTCATGGCTTTTCTCTGTGGGTTTCACTGCGAGCCCTCTGGGTTGTCTCACGGCAATGATTATTGGTGAGAGTCTTATTTGTTACTGAATGTTTCCTGTTTGCCTCCTCTGATCCCGGTGTCCTTTCTGGCAGAGAGTACCGAACTAGAGACCCCTGTTTGGTAAACACAATTGAACTGAAAGGCCACCAGGCCCCTCCTTTGGGCCCCTTTCTCATGGCGTGTGCACTTGGAGGCTGGGGGAAGGGTCGGAGGTCTGCAGGCCCAGTGGCTGTACGAGGGTTACTCTCCCTCTTCACTTTTCCATTTCCCCATCATTTCCCTGGAGGAGAATGTCTTCAGCTGTACAGGGATTTGAGATGCTTCTTGATGTTTGCTCTGTTTAAGATATTCTTGGGTCCTCTGCTGAGCAAAGCTACACTTTCTGCTGCAGCCTGGAAAGGCCCAATCTGCTACTTACTGATCTTGGCCTCCTGCTGCTTACCTTGAAGGGAATCTCTTTCAATTGCCTAGGGCGAAAAATGCCACAGGAATTTTTAAAATGCAATACCTGACTCTATAGTCAGGGATACTGATGTCTTTTTCCCTTAGACTGTCAAATTAAAAAATGACAAGAGTGCCCTGGCTGGTCTAGCTCAGTGGATTGAGTGTGGGCTGCGAACCAAAGGGTCGCTGGTTTGATTCCCAGTCAGGGCACATGCCTGGGTTGCAGGCCAGGTCCCCAGTGGGGGCCATGGTAGAGGCAACCACACATTGATGTTTCTCTCCCTCTCTTTCTCCCTCCCTTCCCTTCTCTCTAAAATTAAATAAATAAAACCTTTTTTAAAAAGTGACAAGAGCAAACACAATAGCCATCTGCTGTGAAAGAATCAAAGGTATACTTATTTTTTGGTCAAATTGGCAAAACATATCATTTTGGGCATGCCTCGGAGTTTCAGTAATCAGTTCATGTGTGCAAGAGATGAAAAAGGTTGAACATCGATGGCCTAGGATGGCCTAAGGCCTTGTTTATTACTCATAGCATCCTCGTGTGTCGACCGGCACCAAGTCACAAAGCTCTTCAAAAGGGGGTCTGCTGAGACTAGTAGCTAGTAGCAGGTAAGTCTGGCTTATCGTCTCCTTAAGTCTGGACATTAGAAGGGTGAAAGGAATGATTTATTTGTTGGTTTGGAAGCTGATTTTTATCGATCGTTCTGAAGTTAATTAAGCAGATATTATCTCATTTAAATCTCCATAAAAACCCTGCCGAGGAGATAATACCATACTTCAGGAAACTGAGACCCAGAAAAATTAAATAAATTGCCAAGTTCCCACGTTGTCAGTACCGTAGCCTCTATATGAGCAAGTGTCATTAGCTTCGGGCTTTGTCTTCATATCCTTTCCGTGGTGCCCTCTTTCTCATCCTGCAGAACAGCTGCAGGGGCCCAGGCACTAGGTTTCCAGGCCAGAAGTAGAGGAAGGGTCAAGGGCAAAAGGTAAACAGTTAAGCCCGCCAAGTTTGTTCTCTGTCTTAAATGTCCTAGTCGGTGACTTCACCGTCCATCTCATTAGTCAGCACCACAGGGCCAGCCCTGTCTGCAAGGGAAGCTGGAGAATGTGGACTTACTGCTTGTTTGTGGTAAGGCAGGCACGTTGCCACGCCCCTAGAACGCGTCCTGTAGGAACAGGGCCGGGCAGAGCTGTTAGTGCGCAGAGAGCTCCCAGTCTCTCTCCCACCAGCCCCTGCTGTTGCGTGGAAGGATCGACACTCTCTGGTCTAAGCTCTGACGGATCTTGCTTTCCTTCACTTCGAATGAACTTGATAGAATAGCAGTCAGTAGCCCTCTGCAGTCTCCTGGTCCAGGACAGAGATCACAGGGACAATGATTTCCTTCTGGTCCTTGTGGTAAAACAGGCCCATGCCAGGGAGGCGTGGCCACAGCTGGCTATCCTCAGGCCAGTGCAGGGAAGGGTGAGGACGTTTGTGTCCACCCGTGGCCGAGTCGAGCCGTACGTTGTCAGATGTCTGGTAGACCAGCCAGCGCTCCCTGCGGTGGGGAAGCTACCGACCGCATCAGCCTGGCAGGGACAAATGGAGCACCTGGGGGCCCTGGCTGGCAGGCAAGTCTGACACCTGCCAGGTGACTACTGGTGAGTCAGCAGTCACTTTTCTCTCCAGTTCCCATTCCCCGTGGCTCTTTGTTGACTGCCCACAAGCTCCAGGCCTCTGTGAGGCTGAGGCAGCTGAGGCACAAGGAGTTTTCACCTCCGTAAGGAAGTTCTCCACTCGCCTGAGCCATCAGAGGCCTGAGCCCTTGCCCCATACCTGACTACCCACAACAAAGCTGAGTGTGGTGGATTTTATTTTTTCCTTTCTGCCAGGTATAGAGCTGCAAGAGAACAGTCTGTCCTACAAAACAAGAGTCTCGGCTTGCAAAGGAAAACAGCATCTACCATGTTGGGTCACCTGAGAGAATCAGTCAGCTCGGGAGGGCTGGGCTTGCTTTCTGTTGCTGAGAAAAGGGGCTGAAACTTAGCCGAAGCCTCCCAACTGGGCCCTTTTGGGGGAGGAGGAGGAAGGGGATTTTAAATCAAAAAGACAGGCGTGTACCAGAGTCCACAGGTCACAAACTCAGAACGTCTGTAGCATCTTGGCAGATAACGTTAAGGTGTGTGTGTGCAAGAAGCCAGTTACACACAGGCCAGCCGGCGTCCCTTCTGGAAAAAGTGCTGCTCGGAGGGTTGCGGGTTCTAATTGCCCCTCCTCCCTCCGTCCCTCCTCTCTCTGGACCTGGGCTTCTCCGTCTTGGCACTATTGACAATTTTCTTTTACTTTATTTTATTATCCTCACCTGAAGACATACCCTCATTGTTTTGAGAGAGAGGGCAAGGGGGCAAGGAGAGAGAGAGAGAGAGAGTGTGCACGTGCGAGAGAGAAACATCGATGCAGCAGAGAAACATTCATTGGCTGCATCTTGTGGGCTCCCCAACCTGGGATGCATGTGTCCTGACCGAGAATCGAACCCACAACCTTTTGGTCATGGCGTGATGCTCCAACCCACTGAGCCACACCAGCCAGAGCAGACCATTCTTTATTGTGAGGACAGCCCTTTACATTGCAGGGTGTTGAGCAGCATCCCTGCCCTCTACCCGCTAGATGCCCATAACACACCTCCCCCAACTTGCAACAACCAGAAGTCAACCGGGACATTGCCCAGGGCCACCTAGGAGAGGAGAATCTTCTTGGTGGGAACCATGCTGTAGACAAAGAAAAGCAGCCAGATTTGTACACAACAGCTGGGGGTGGGGAGGGGGCAGCAGCGACCAAAAAACGGCCCTAAAGATGGGAACATTTTGAAGAAAAGCTCATCTACAAGCTACACTGACCGAGTGCTTAGAGAAGGATCCTGGAACCAGCACGCTTGGCACACAGGTGGCTTTGCTAAGCTCAGAGCAGCTTTTCTGTGAGTCGTGTTAACTGCTGTCAAACTAAGCAGCCTCAGAGGGTAGGTTGTCATCCAGATCATTCATAGCACCCGTCACTGTCTGTCCCCACTTCTGGACAGGACTGCCACTCGCCCGTGGGCACTTGACCTAAAGAGGCAGCAGGCGGGAGTCAGAGGTTCATGAAACACGGAGGGGCCTCAGAGCTCTGCAGGCCCATTTCTCCAGTTTTGTGGGCCAAGACGCTGAGGTCCAGAGACTCCAGTTTGCAGCACAACTTCTGAGGATGAACCTCAGCGATTCAACACTAGCCAGACACTTTCAGCGGTAGAGGCACCGCGTTGTGCGAGTAAACTGTCAAAATGATATTCACGGCAGTTTTCAAGATTTTAGAGATGTTTAAAAATCTATGGAGTGTTCATGTGTTCCCCATGTGGTCAGTTCTTGATCTAAAGGGAGATAAGGCAGGGGAATGATGAGACTCGGATGGCGTTTGAGTAGAAGACGAGCACATCACAGAGAGAGGCGTGGCGAGTGCTGGCACGCACACGCCGTGATTACAGGGTGCCTCTAGCTGCCCGCGCGCCGTGCCTCCGGCTCTGCCTAGCTTCGGTCTGTGGTTCCCAGGGTCTCCGAAACGGAGCTCCGGGGTCAGGTATGGGGTCTGCTCCGCCATGTTCCAGATATCTCCCTAGGACCAAGCTTCTGAGCCGGAAGGGGAAAGTTTCCCACGAAGGTTATTGAAAGACATCAGGAGATGCCTTTGACCTTGTTTTGGACTTAGAGGATGACCTCATTCTGAAATAGGTGCCGTGTCAAAACATGGAATGTTCTAGTCCAGTAAGCACATGATTTGTTTGTAACTTGGGGGTGGGGCACAGAGGTGCAATGCATTCTAGATTTTGAGGAAAGTGGCAGAGTACACCATCACCTTTCGGCAATGAGGTGGAATGAAGAATCCCTTTGAAGACTGTCAATGCACTTCACAAATATTTATTGAGAGTCTTTATGAGCTGGTCACTGGATAAGTGGTAGAGGCTCACCGAAGAACACCACAAATTCCTTTCTGACATTTAGTGAAAGGAGACGGTCGATAAGCACATATGATATGCCACATAGAGGTAGGCACCATGGGGACACACCGGCCAGGGGAAGGGGCCAAGGGGTTGGCATCTTACGTGGGACAGTCAGGGAATGTCTCTCTGACAAGGTGATATTTGGTCAGACAACTGAAGGAAATAAAATGGAGAGCTCATGGATATCTATGGATATCAAGACACGAGAAACCATTATAAATGATCCCACAGGAAATTTAAACTCAGAACAACAGGCCTATCTGTGCTTTGGGGGGTAGCGGGAGAGAGAAGTGGGAGGAGGGTGCGCTTTGGGAAAGCATTCGGGATACCTTGAGTGCGTACACTGAATATGTACACAGGTTCAACTGGGTAGACCATGAAGTGGGGTCATGTGCTTACGTAGCTCTTACACGGTTATAAATTCGAGGCCTATAGCTCTGCAAAGCCTCACGGTCTTTTGTGTTCAGCTGAGCTAGAAAGAATACGAGACTGTCTTATGGAGTTAGCCCGCAAAGTTCAGACTCACTCAGAAAGCAGAAGTTTGTCTCCATTGAGTGATGTTATTCATCTATTTTAGGAAGTAATACAACCAGATTGTGGTTGACTGTGGGCCCTGGTCCAGCTCACCAGATGCGGTGCCCAATTTTTAGTGGGGAGAGAGCCTGCTGGGCCAGGCAGGAAGGAAGAGGGAGGTGAGTTTCAAGGAAGAAATAGGCAAAAATCTCCTGGTGCTTGCCTTCGCATCCCTTACCTGACCCTCCTGCCGCAGTCTTCAGTGTGAGCACTCTGTCCCCCTACAGGGCGAGAAGTCTTCTCCCAGCCAGGGCAAGGATGAGAGGATTTCGTCACAGCTCCATCACCAGAGCCTCTGTTGGGAAATTCCTTCCTTATATTCTGGGCCTCTTGATTATCTCAAGAGGGGCTTCACTCTCTTTAAAAAAGTGAGAAGAAAAGCATCAACTAGTGCTGCCCCTTTCAGCTAAGCATCGCTTCGGGTTTCTGGATGCCTAACGTTAAGCAGGGTCCATGTAGCAGTTGGAAGTGGTTTCCCTGTTCTCAAGGGCAGTCGGACTTCAGCTGCACACCTGGCAGCCTGGCCCTGCCGTGGGGCTGCTGGAGCACGCGTGTTGGGAGTTGTCTGTTAAGGAAGGCAGGACTGGCGGGGAACCAGCGGGAGAAAGGGCCGGAACTCTGCTTCTGGGAGCTGAGGAGGATGTCTCTCCAAGCCCAGGTCTAGAAGTGGCTGGTGAACCAAGGGCGATGAAAGAGGCGAGGACTCACCTCCTGAGAAGGGATGGTACCCAGGTGCGAGTCATTACCTGGGCAATTTTGTGTACCATTTGTTTTTTCAAGTGCTCCAGCATTTATGGCTTTTTGCTTTTACAAGTCAAATTTTTTTAATGCTGTCGCACAGTCAGCAAACATTTTTTTGACCCAGTTCTGTGCCGTGCATGTTCAAAAGAACTAGGTAACGTTGTCCTTACACTGGTAGAATGAATGGTTTCGTTAAAAAGATAAGACTTCCAGCAGTAAAACAATCCAAGAAGGAGCAAGTGGGAAGCCACGTAGGAGGCAGTAGCTCCATGGGAAGAATCTAGGCTTTGGAGCCAGGTAGACCTGGGTTTGAATCAGAGCTCTCACCCGGACCAAGAGTGCGCCTCTGTGAGGTTCTCTTATCCTGTGTGGGCCTCAGTTTCCTCTTCTTTGAAACGGGTTAATAGTACTGAGTATGCTGTCATATCAGATTGTTGTGATGACTCAGCATTACACATAAAACACTTATAGTCATGCATGGCACAAAGATGCATGTATATTATTATTGTTGTCATTATTGTTATTAAGGAGACAAGTAGATCTGGGTTCTAGCTTTGATTTTGCAATTAATTAGAGCACTTTGATAAGTCACTTTATCTTGCCATCTGTGCAGGTTGCCATCTGTGCGTCTCTAAAGCAAAGAGAACAATGCCTCTACAACACATTTTACCCTCAAAATTCCCTGGTATTTTGAACTGAAATCTATGTGAGTAAAAAGCCTTAATGGACGCTCCTCATTAACGCTAACGTTAGTGCTGACAGTACACCACCGTTGTTTATGAGGGCTGCTCTGGAGCCGCGCGCCAGGCCTGGCCCCACAGTCTCTGTTCTTTATCTCACGTGACACGTGCCGTGGGGTGGATAGCCTTGTCCTGTTTCCCAGATTATGTTTTATCCGGTTTCATAGGTCTGAAGTCAGGATGCATGAGGTAATTAATAAGTACATTTCACGTTATAATGTTTTGCTTTTTTCTTTCCCAAAAGCCCGTTCCGAGTGAAATGGGGCATCTCCTAACCAATGGCATCTGTGAACCAAAGCAAATGAGTATTTTTTCCTGTGTTGTGGATGATGAAACGGGCACTTAGAGATGCCAATTTACATGCCAATGGTTAATGGAGTCACCTAGGCAAAGCCAGAATTTGAAATGGTATTTGTCTTGTTCTGTGATCTCTAACATACTTCTTAGGAGCAAAGGTTGGAAAAGTTGCTAACATGCAGTCCTTGGTTCGTTTTCCAAAGCAAAGTAGTATTTCTGGTCCACTTTACTAGACTGAACTGTAGATTACCTATTCATGCTCAACAGGAATACATTTTTTTTGGCCTCCTAGTAGGACTTTTATAGACTATGTACCTTGTGCAATGTGGTGTTGATGTCTGATGTGACATTGTTCAGTCTGCAAAGTTATTTTCCTTAAGATAAGAACCTACTGGTCTCATAGATTTCCTCTAGAAATTTCACTCTGACCTCACTTTACCTGGATAATGGCAGCAGACTTTTTTCCCTAGACTTTTCAGGATCTGGGGTCCTTACAAGGAAATAGGAGTGTAGTCTTAATGGTTGATTATTAAGCAAATTCATGGAAAACTTACAGCTGTATTCTTTGACCTCAGTCTTTATAGCCCGGCTAATCTTGGGTAAATATAAGGTTGTATTACTAATCTTTTGACATTTGGCACAGTTTAGCCATCAGATAGGCGGGTTGTTACTGTTGAAAGCTTTTTTGAAGTATATTGAAATTCTTTTCATTTCCTCTGTTGCATTCTCTGAAGAAAGAATCTCAGGGCCTTTTATTAGGCTAGGAGAGCCTCCCGAGCAATCTAATAATTGGCTAATTAGTTGTCTAGGGTATCAAATCAGTTGTCATCAAAATACTTACAGTTTCAGGGTCACAGTTAATAGAAAAAGATCTCAGCAGTCTTTTGAAAGTTTATTGAATGACAGGTGTCTACTAGCCTTTGTCAAGTGTCCTTTGATTCGGGATGTGAAAGTTTTACTGACAACAACAAAAAAGCAATTTGTAGACCTGGTTTCCTGGTAAGTCATTCTGAAGTTCTCAAAGTAAAGGAGTCTCTTTCTACTTTTAACCAGACATGGTGTTAGCATATTCACCTGGATTGAATGAATGGATGAATGAGTGAATGAATGAATGAAAATGTTGCCTATGTGTGGGATTTGACTTTTTATTCTTGCAGCTTCAGCACCAAAGAGCAATTGAAAAATTACACGTGGTGGAATTTGAAATGGTGTCAGTCAGGGTTCTGCCAAGAAACAGGATCTAACTTAGAAGGTTCGAGAGACCCTAAGGAAGGGGAGATGCGCGGCGGGGGGGGGGGTTTAAAGTCACCAACCAGCTGTGTTGAGGCACTGGGACCCTTGCTGCCAGGAAGGCTGTTACCACCCTGGACCTGGACCAGCAGTGGAAGGAGAGGGTGTTTCTCTAGGTCTGGGACAGCAGGAGCCACAAGCAAGGGCCACAGGGATGGAGGGGAAGTCATCCCCAGCCTCTCTCTCAACTTTCTAATCTCTACTGTTCAAACCCAGTAGGAAGTCAGCCAGAAAGGGAGCCTGCCACTCGGCCCATAGCAGTCAAGAAGTGAAGTAGAGGAGGAAGGCCCTGGACTGGCTCTCACAGGGGGAGGAGGGCCAAACAGAATAACTAGCCCAGATGGGAAATGCTATTTTAGAACCACAAAAGAATGGTATATTCCAGCGTCCAAAAGCAAGCTGCCAAAGAAGAACAGTATATTCAAGGAATCCACGGCCCTGACCTCATTTGATCTTGGGTTAGCCTCCACTTTCGGAAACTTTCTTTCGAGTCCACTGGTAATGCCTGCCAGCAGCCGGGATGGAAGGTCGGCTCAGCCTGCCCCATCACTCAGGCCCACGTGTGGTGATGGGACTGAGAGGGCTGGGCCTTCAGCTCACTCACGGGGGCAGGCCCAGAGGGAAAAAATAGACAGAAAAGTCACTGAGAATGTCTCCTGGGAGCCCGTCACCAGGCACAGAGTGAGAGCAGTAAGGAAGCCTGAGCAGGCATGCGCACGGAACGACTTGCAGATGAGGGCAGGTGATGCTGCGTCCTGTAGCCGCCCGCCACCGCGGTCTCTGGGGCCCTCCTCCAAGAGCAGGGCTGCTGAACTCTTTCGTGAACAGTGAGCCGCAAGGGATGATTGCTCCCAGTGTTAATGGGCATAGTACACAGCTTACTCAGCTCTCAAAAGGAAGTCTGTGTTTGACGTTACTACGGTCTCACCCACTAGAAAGGGGAAAAGGACTTCTATAAAGAACGGGGAAAGACACCACTTTGTGATGAAACGTGTAGCTACGGATTCTCATTTGCTGTGTGACAATTGCTTAGAGCCAGTGCTGGTTCACTGTCCATTCTCAGCTGACGAGACATACACGTCTTTATCACACGTCGTATTCCACGGTTCATGTCTCAGTCCTGACTGGCTGCCATAACAAAATACCCCTGACGGGGCGGCCTGTGAACAGCAGAAACTTATTGCTGACAGTTCTGGCCGCAGGAGGTTTGAGGTCATGGTTGGGTGAGAGCCCTTTTCTGGGCTGTAGACTTCTCCTTGTGTCCTCACACGTGGAAAGGGCTAGGGAACTCGGTGGAGTCACTTTTCCAAGGGCACTAATCCCTTTTATGAGGGCGCCAGCCACATGACCTAATCACCTCCCAAGGTTGCCGCCTCCTGATACCATCACCTTCAGGTATAAGAATTTCAATGCGTGAGTTTGGGGGACACATCATTCTAGCCACAGAGGTTCATTATCATGATCTTCTGTGCTTCTCTTGCGTCATCCTACTTTAATCTGGCAAAATCCCAACCCAGATTAAACCCAGCAATCTGCCTACACCATGCCCGTACCTGAGAGCAAAATGGTGCTGGAACAAACAACACGCTGACTGGTTTCACTGTAAATTCACAGCCACCGCCTCACTGAGCCCTCAGCAATGCCTGGCCATGCCCCCATCCCCCTCATCTGTTCACTCTCCTGCTCCCCTAAATAACCGCTGCACACCTTGTCCTCTGTCCTCTAGCCCTCATGCTTATCCCACATCCTACCTCTGTGCAGATAACCTTTCTTCCAGCTTTACTGCCTCCCCCCCAAAAAACCCCAAAGCGAACAAAAACAACCCAAAGACAGGAATAGAATCTGCCAGCTCCCACTACCACATCTGCTCATCTCAGAGTCGGTGGCCATACACTCTGCCCCTTCCTGCTAACGAGGAGCTTCTAAGTTGTGCCTCTCCCTTCGACACTTGCTTTCCCTCTTGCCTTTAATCAGGGATGTACCCCAGCAATGTTTCTCCTTCTCTCTTGTGTTATCTATTTTCTTTCTCCACTGGATCATTCCAGTCATCACAGAAACATGCTGTAATGCCCCAATGGTATTTTAAAAATGCACATATAAATGTTGACCCTATGTCTTTCTTTAGCCCCATTTCTTAATCCCTTTTTTCAGCAAAACCCCTTGGGACAGTTGTCTGTACTCCATTGATTATGGGAGGATGGCAGTTGGAAACGGGGCTTGGTTGCCGGGACCATCCTGGTTGCTAAATTCATGGCCAGTCCTCAGTCTTCACCTTCGTCAACCTGTTCGGTCACCCCCACCCCCTTCTTTGTTTGGTCTCTGGGACACCAGTCTCCCCTGGTTTTTCTCCCTCCGCACAGGTCTTCCTTGTACGTTCTCTTTGCTGTTTGTACTCATCAGCCCAACCTCTAACTGTCAGAATGACTCAGGAACGGGGGCCTCAGGCCATTTTTTTTCTCTACCCCTTTGCCACCCAAAGCAGCTCCTGTTCCCATGCCAGGAGTCAAGTTCAGGTGCTCAGAATTAAAAATTCTGTCCACAGGGTTTGTAGATTCAGCCTGGGCTCTAGCTGCTAGCAGGTTGCTGGAAAAACAATATTTGGTGGGAATTTGAATACATTTACTCTCATGGCTTTAGTAATATATTATACACTGAAAACTTACAAACTCATCTCCTCTGAGCTCTAGACAGGTCTTGTCAATGACCTAGATGAAATCTTCACTTGATATTCTGTAGGCCTCCAAGTTGAGCTTCCCACAGATGAATTGGTCATCCTTACCTGGATCATCCTTCAGTCACCCTTATGTCAGTTGGTGACACCTCCGTCCCTTAGTTGCTGCTAATAAAAGACATTGGCATCGTCTTGACTCCTTTCTTTCTGTCCTTTCCCAAAGCCAATTCGTGAGCAAATCCTCACCATTTCACACCATTTGCACTGCTATGGTCCTGGTCCAAGCCCCGCCCTCTCTCACCGGGATCATTGGGAAGGCCCCAGGTCCTGCGTCTCCTCTGCACTTGTGCCCTTCTCTCCACCCACTGGTTCATTTTCAGCACATTGCATCAGCCATCCTGTGCCCAGGCACTGCCCCATCCCCCCGCCAGTTCTTTCCCATTGCCTAGTGGCCTGGAAGGCCCTTCGTGATGGGGTTCCCTGGAATCCTTGATTTCCCTTGGCCAGATGTTTCTGCTATAACACTATCCATGAGTCGTGTAAATCTTTGTGTTCTGCAAAACACACTCTGCAAAAAGGAGAAGCCTAAGGTCGGAGCAGACCTCCCCTGTCTTCCACGGCTTTGAAACTGCACTGCTACCCGAAGCAACGGTGGGTCCGCTGGGGGAGCTTGAGAAGCGGGTGCACTTCTGGGGAGACAGCTCTGGTGCAGGTGCTCATCCTCAGTTCCCTCCGACAGGGCTGGACTCGCTCCAGCCCGTGGGGCAGCCCACCTGCGGGCTGTCTCCTTTCCCGCTAGGGTTAGAGTTCTGCTCCTGCTATTCTGGCCCCTTGTGCCTAAGAAAAATCTCGTTTCCATGTTATACCAGCATTATCCTACTATTTACCAATAGCCGATGAGCTAATGCGTGTTATTAGAAACACATGTTGTAACAGAACAGCCTGTCCTCACTTACTGTCATCTTGGCTGTCTCCCAGATGTGTCAGGCCAGCACCTACCTGGAGCCCATTGCTCTTGCTCCTGTCCTCAGGCAGAGAGCTCTACCTGCAGGAACCCCCCTGGGTGTCCTCGTCTCTTTCAAGTCTTTATTTCACTGTTTCTTGCAGCGTGTCCCCCCAGCCCAGACAGTCTCTCCTGCACACCATTCTGTTTTCTTCTCCAGAGCGCTTATCGTCATCTGGGACATATTAATATTACTCACTCGTTGCCTGACCCACATCCATGAGCGCAGTGGCTCTGGGAAGGCCAGGCCCGGCGTGGTTTTGTTTTGTTCGCCACCTTCGTCTTTCTCTGCTATATCTTCAGTGCCTGGAACGTGGTCCTGCACAGGCAAGGCATTTCACAAGTATTTGTTGAATGAGCAGATGAATAAAATCAGACTTCTTTAGAATGCACCTGAATTTCCTTCTTACCTACCTAGAAGAGTCCACCACCTGCCTTCATGTCTTTTCTGATTTGTTTATGTGTTGGTACAGGGCAGGGATGGGGTTTTCTGTACCCGGATTCATACTTTATTTGGTCTGCATCAGACTCGCATGCTGTTTCCTAACCTACCACACTGTTCCTGGGCTTGTTCGAACTTTCACCGCTTCCCTATTTTAGTAATTTATTATCAGGGTTTCCTGGGAAAAAACTGATGGTGCAGGCTGTGCATAGCTTTTCGTGCCCCCACCAACACGCGTGCTCCGTTCTCCCATTCTGGGAATCCAGGCCCTCCTGCTGCCGATGAAAACTTCAGTCCACAGGCCTTTCAGATTTAGCCTGTGCTCTGGCTGCTAGTAGGCGGCAGGAGAATACAATTTTTACGGGAACTTGAATACATCTCCTTTACACCCACTGCCGGTCTCGGTAGACGGTCAGAAAGCCAGGTCGTTCTGGCACTCCTGAGAGATGGCTGTGTTCACATTGTGCTGATGGGACAGGACGTGGTGACTGTCACCCTATGGTTCTGGGCAAGGCTTCCCAAGGGTGGTGCTGAGATCAGTTGTGGGGAGGGGTTATTATAATAAGTACAGATGCTCTTGAAGCGGAAAATGGTGGGGGGCACCGAGATGGGCAGGTTCCTGGTGGGTCAGGACATTTGAGTCAGGTTTGAGTCAGTCTACCTGGCCCGATGAAATGCAAGAGCAGGAGTTTGCAATACAGGAAGAAACAAAGTCTGATTGAATTGGCTGACCCAGAGATGCGGAGCCCAGTGGCATGTAGGTTATAAGATAAGGGCAAAATCTCAAGACACTGGGTCAGGGGGTTCAGGGTCATGCTGGGAGCTGCTTGCACAGAGGTGAGGTAAAGGTAATGAATCGTTTCTCCAGGTCTTGAGGACAGTTCTGAGGTCTGCTCTGGTGTCTGTCTGTCTGGTCTCGTGGGAAAGTAGCCAGTGGGTCACTCCACCTGAGGGCTCAGGAGCTGAAATATAACTTAGGTCAAGATGTTACCTTTAGCCTGTAGAGGTGCCGACCTTGTGGCCATTTGTCAGGCCAGGCTGTTGTCTTCTGCTACCCTGAGGGTTGCTGGTTATGGGTTGGGGGGCAGAGGCTAGGTCTCCAAGGGATATATGCGTATATATATGTGTGTATGTATGTGTGTGTGTGTGTGTGTGTGTGTGTGTGTATAGAGAGAGAGACAGAGAGAGAGAGAGAGAGAGAGATGACTTCTAGCACTAGGATTTACAGCTAAATTTAATCAAAGTCATAAGGACCTTTGGTTTCAGGTTCTAGGACCAGTATGGTGAATCATTTGGCATGGAGGCAGCAGGGGTGGGGGTGGGGTAGGCGGAGTAGAGGGGTGAGCTCATGTGCCATAAAGAGTTTGGACTTGATCCAGCCAGGGAGCTATCGCAGTTCTGAGCGCTCTGACTGGACTAGTCTTCCCACTCCCCGTCTTCCCCAGCCAATCCCGGGCTTCGTGACACTGTCAGCTGCAAGCTTCTGTGGCTGTGCCCAGTCCTTGGATGAGTGCCTGGCATATATAGAAAGACCTGTTTGTCTCATGAAGGTACATATGTATGCATTTGTGTATATATCTGTATACCAGTATACATTTGTGAGTATGTGTATGCATGACTGATCTATCAATTATTTATTTCTGCATTTTCTCTACAGCAAACTTATTCTATGTCTAAATCCTTGACCAGCAGGTGCCCATTGGAAACTAGCTTTATGGCACACATAGATACGCCACAGTATTTTTTGACTTGACCTAGAAGCTCTGACATTTCCTCTTTGGGGGGGCTTAGGTTCCTTCTACCATCTCTGACTCACCTCTCAAATTGGGATGAGTCATTTCTCACCCCAAAACATTGTGAACCCAAACATTGTGAACCCACACATTGTGAGCATAAAACATTTCTGATCACCCTGACATTCTTACTTTGTTGTCCTGAACTTATAGCTGTGGGCGATTTTTTTTTAAGTGATCAGCAATAAGGTTGAGTTGAGCCTTGGTCGAGGTTTGTGATGAAATCAGTAGCCCTCATAAGCCACGTCTCTGCTCAGCCATTGGCAGGCTGCATGCCACTCACAAGTTCCCCCACGTTTCTGCACTCAGCCAACTAATGTAGCCAATTCGCTAATCAGATGATGACTAGAGACCTGACCCTTTAACTCCCCACACACGTACCTCTTTGGTGAGCTCTCAACTGGGCAGGAGCCGATGTTTGGGCGAAAAACGCCCTCTCAGCCTCTGAAACAATCGTACTTCCCGGGACTGGCGTGAGAAGTTGACAAGTGCACAGCTTCTTTCGTGGTGTTCAGATGACTTTGTAGGTTGTCCAGCCGATGGCTCTTCCCGCCCCCGCCCCCCCCTCCCCGCCTTCCCTGCCTTGTGGGGGCCAGCTATCTTTGGCCACTTCGCAGCTCATTAGCAGTCCGGGGGAGAGGAAGCAGAGGAGAGGAAGCTTAAATATGTCACACTGGTTATTTCTTAGCAGCTCTGATAAAAGGCTTAGCAGGATGAGGCCAAAACTCAATTAAAGAGGTTTGGGGGATTATCTGTGACTTTAGCTCATGTGTTACCTCCCTCCTTCCCCCCCTCCCTTTTTCTAGCGATCAAGCATGAGTTGGCTGAAAACATCAGTGAGGCCAATATAAAAATGTTTTACTATCCTGTAGATCCTTGACAAAATTACTTCATTACTTGCAGGAAAATCAAAATAAAATAAAACCTGCTTGCTCAGAATCGGTTTTTTTTTTTCCCAGTCAAAACTGGCAAGCTCTCGAAATGGTCTTGAAGACAGGTGGCTAGTTATAGTAAAAGATATACTAAAGCCAGTGCGTGCATCTCACATGGGTTTGGGATTCCGCTCACGGGAGGTCGGCTGCGTACACGTGGCTCTGGGTGCAGACTGCAGACCAGTTTGTTCTGCAGGTCTCCCAGGGGCAAGGGCGCCTCTTTGCGTCAGCAGACCTAGAAGCGCCAGCCCGAAAAGGTAAATCCACGCCTTGCCTCTTGGTGGGATCTCCAGTCTTGCTTTTCTTGTGACCAGGCCTCTTATCCCTCCTTATCCCTCTTATCCCTCCTTGCGAGAATTCATGAACCTCAAAAAGCAAGTTTTAACTGAGTTTATGCAAACTGCTGGCTTTGTATGATGACGGCCACAGGCTCAAGACGAAAGAAACGATTCAGAGATACAGACTTACTGTGAGATGAGACCAATATAATTGGAGGAGCCAGCAGAATGAAGTGCGGGGATCGAGAAATACAGGTGGAAGCTTGGGGCGCAGCCTGACCGAGGAAGGGCGCTAGGGCCCTGACTGGGCTGGGGTCTCTAGGGAGCGAACGCTTACGCTGCCCCTGGAGCTCTGCACGGTGAGGACGGTGAGGACGCTGGCGAAGGGGCGTGGTCTTTGCAGAATGAGAGGGCTAATGGAAAGAAAAGATTGTGGGAGTCCCTGGAAGTCATAAGATCCCTTCGATCAAGGAGTTCCACTTGATAAAGGGGCTCTGTAAGCTTTCGTTTGTTTAGTCTCCAACACCTGAAGAAAAATTGTGCCTGTGAGGACCAGTGAGACATTCCGTTTCACTGGGAATTTTTGACATCTCAGAGGGGGAAGCACGATGGGGACCGGTGGTGGGGACAGCTACATCTTAAACAGTCAGTCTCATGAAAGGTGGCCAGGAGAGGGCAGTCACCTTTTATCAAGAGCACAGGCTGAAATTGCGCCCCAAGGTCATAAAGCACGATGCAGGCTGCATCTTACACAGGTAGGCACTTGCTGTGTGTTTGCTGACTCCATGGTGGCTGCTGCTTCTCCCTGATCACATCAGAGCTCCACAGAACCCTTGAACCTGGTCCCTTCCCAAAACCCACAGATGCCTCCAAAGGAAGGTCATGGCCAGTCCCGAAAGCAACTCTGTGTTCCTCCTGAGCACAGTTTTCTTTCGCGTGTAGTTTCCTTTGGAAGAGGCGAGCGTCTCTTTCACGCAGGCAGCTACTGTTGGCAATGCCATTGTCATGTTTTCCCCTCTCCGTCTTCCAGTGTGCTCCCTTCCTGTTGTTCAATGCTGCCAGCTTACTAGTGGAACCCACGGTATAAGCTGCTGCCTTTTCTTTTTTCATGGGGTCAGTGTAGGTATGTTCTGTGTCTGCTAAGTCACATCGACCCGTGTGCACTGGCTGCTTGTCCAGAGGAAAGGGGAGTGACGAGGGACGTGGGCGGAGGGCTAACAGTGATTTCGTGTGTCTGCAGTCAGGCCTAATTGAGATCCTGGTGGCATTCTGGAGGAGTTAGTCTGTAACCTGCGGAAACTCGGGCCTGAGTTAACGCTGGGTGGAGGTAAAGGCAGTAAGCCGAGAAGTATGCATGTCTCTCGACTGTCGCTGTTTGCTTAGCTGGAGCAAGTGCAGTGGGTGGTCCAACCTCCGCAACCAGTAAGAACTGAGTTGAGTTGTAAAAACCTTGGTAGAGGAGGTCAATCGCCATCCTTCCATTTCTTCAGTTTTATCACAGCTTATAAATTCATTATGTGCATTGATCTTCTAGGAGCTAATACTTTTGCTTTCTGTCTGTCGAGTTGTTTAGTTTGAATCTAGGAACTATGCCCACCAAAAGCTCTTCCTGACCCATGAAAGGAATAATAGTGTTAATAGAAACAAAGACTTGCCCTGGCTGGTGTGGCTCAGTGGATTGAGTGCCAGCCTGTGAACCAAAGGGTCATGGGTTCGATTCCCAGTCAGGACACATGCCTGGGTTGCAAGCCAGGTCCCCAGTAGGGGGAGCACGAGAGGCAACCACACATTGATTTTTCTCTCCTTCTTTTTCTTCTTCCCTTCCCCTCTCTCTAAAAATAAATAAATTAAATCTTAAACAAAAAAAGAAAAGAAAAGAAACCAACTTCATTTTACTTCTTTTTGAAGTAGGTCGAGAGAATAACTGTGACATTATAGGGTAGATTATTGTTGTTATTTACTTTTTGTTTATTCGTTTGGGTTATTATAACCTGTAATTGGTATTTGTTCTTTACTTTTGTCAATGTGCTCCCACCTGAGAGAGGCAAGAAGCCTGCAGTTGGTGCAGACAAGACATAAAACTTTAATAAATTGGCCCTGGCTGGTGTAGCTCAGTGGATTGAGCGCGGGCCTGCAAACCAAAGGATCGCCGTTTGATTCCCAGTCAGGGCACATGCCTGGGTTGCAGGCCAGTTCCCAGCAGGGGACGCACGAGAGGCAACCATACATTGATATTTCTCTCCTCTCTTTCCCTTCCCCTCTAAAGATAAATAAATAAAATCTTTTAAAAAACTTTAATAAATTGCCCCATTAATGACCACCTTTAAAGCATTTTGGTATATGAGGGTTGATTCGATCTCATGCAAGCATAGCAAAAATTAAGATGAATTTCTTAAACTATATCACAGCTATTCTTCTACTTTAATGCCTGCAAAACAGTTCATCTTTATCCTAAACCCTTAGGCCAAAAACCCCTTAAAGAGGCAGCGCGGTGCAGTGGTTGAGGACCCTGGTTCTGCCGCTTCCCAGCTGCCTGACCTTGGCCTTCGGGGTCCCCTTCTGCGACAGATGAAGATTGCAGAGTTCCTTCTTCATGGGTTTGAGAAATGAGCTAATGCATTTGAAGAGCTAGAACCCTGTCTCACCCTGTAGGAAAAGTAGGGGAGAAACAGTGAGATGAGACAGTCTGGGGGTGGGGGAGGTGAGAGAAAGGATGAAGGAAGGTGGGAGAATCTTAAATACACAGTGGCTACTCTTTAGCTCTCCCCAAGAAGAGAGGCATAGGGGTGCCTCTGTGGTGGTGGAAATCCCTAGCCCTCCTCAACGAAAGGCTGGAGCTCCTACTGCAGCAGAGGTGTAGGTCTGTGGGACTGCCACCGTGGCCGGTTCCCTGGTGTACCCTATGGTCATATTGATCGCTGTTGGCACGAAGGAGTTTCTGGGTAGGTGCTTGGGGCACACTTTGAGACCTGGGTGTTTGCACTTGATTGCCACAATGTGTAATTATTTACCCGGGCTGGCTAAGGGTGTCAGTTTAGCCTTGCTGGCAGAGGAAGGATTGTGTTTAATATCTGAAGGCATCTTTTGCTGGCGGTCTGCCTTGGCTTTGGTTAGAGCGCCTAGTTTGGCATGTAGCAACCAGACCAAACCGACTGGTTAACTCATTAGACGTTTCTTATTTAGAAATTCGTCTCTCAAAGCAAAAAAAGAACACTTTATCCTGCCTTAGCTCTTTCCTCTAAGAATGGCAATAGCTGTGGGCTTAATATCAATGGTCTAATTGGAGGGTTGAGAAAATAAGTCTTGGAGAGATAGTAATAGCTTAAGAATTTTCCTTAGATGGGGCTTTCCTTTCTAAAACCGAAACAGAGCCTTATCAAAACAGTAACTGAATTTTGAAATAAGACTGAACGTCTGGGCTAGAAGCCCCAGTTGGGTAGGGACGCGTCTCCAGCGTCGCTAACAGTCACCTCTGGGGCTGGGTCAGTGTGCAGCTCATCGTAGGCACTCGGCTGCTGAACTGATGGGTGTAGCGTTTAGACTGGCGTAGCTGCCCATTGGAATGCTAAGGCAGAGGGGACTAGAACGCATATTAAACCGAAACACGAGTCCTCCTGTTCGAAATGCCATTATTTTTCTTTATGGTCAGGACCTATTTCATGTGTTTCCATGGAAGAAAATTGTGGTGTAAAGGAACATAAAGTGAAATGCTTTATATCCATACTGCGTTTCAACTTCTATAGTGAGCTTTAAATAAAAATGTCGCGAATCCTGCCGTACTGGAACCGCCGTATGTGTCCTGGCAGTATCGTCCGTGCGGACTTGGAGTGAAGGTAGGGCGCTGCCGCTCCGAGTGGACACGTTTTACCTTACTTAAGCGGCACGTCTTCTGGGCATCGTCATGTGCTCCCAAACGCCTGTTTTCTCTTGACGCTATGCCCTGTCGCCATTGCAGAATCCGAGGACCGAAGGAGGTCTTGCTCCCTTCCTGCTATTTTTTGGGCCATTTTGGAACACGCTGATCCCCTTCACACAGCTAACTGGCGTAGTCCCTCAGCTCTCTAGTCTAATCACATTAGAGTGTTCTCCGTCAGCCAGAAGTTAGACGTTTCCCTAAAATGGGCCTCTTGGTATCACGGTACTAATAATGATCCTATTATTATATGTTAATATAGTGATCATTTTATTAATAGTAATAATAATAAGTGTGTGTGTGTGCACATACATACACAGAGAGAGAGTAACCAGCTGGTCACGATTGTACTAATACTGAAATTTCTTCTTAAACAAGTTCTGTGCGGGCGCATGCGGCATAAGTGAGCCCGTCTCGCTGAGAGGTGGGGAAACCATACCCGCAGACAACAGCCTCCTCTTCCCCTGTTGGTACGGTGGCCATACGCAAAAGGAACGAAGGGACACGCACGTCTTCTGCAGCCAGGGCTCCGGGAGCAATAACACCAGAGAAAGAAGCTCAAAGAGAAGTGAAAGCTTAGGGCACTTTCTCCTGGCAGCCTCCCCCTCTTCCTCGGCTTCTCTGGGGCCTCAGAGGGGCACACTGGGCATGAGCAAAGCAGAGCGCCCGGCTCCTTGGCTGGGTGCCAGCTAGCCTTCAGATCGCTGTCCCGCCTTCCCAGTGTGAGTGGGACATGGCGGGACCGGCCCTGACTCTTCCAGCCGGGGGACACTCGTCCCAGACGGATGATTCCTGGTGGAGGGCGTCGGGGAATCTCAGCATTCACAGGGAGCCAGGTTGCCATCTGATCCACCCACTGGAGAAAAACGAGAAAGGAGGATTCTTTGGGACGCTGAAAACACAAACACAAATAGAAAAGGAAAGCTGAAGAGTCCACTTGGAGTCCATAAAAAGTGTTAAAACCCTCCACTGGTCATGTGACTTATTCTTGGCATTCCGGGGACCAGAGGCTCTTGTGGTCTAATCTGGAAAGAGTCACTAGCGCTCTGTGTCACCTTGGCAAATTGGCTGATCTCCTCTGGGCTGTGGTGCTCGGTCCAGCTGCTGGACGGGATGAAAGCAAGGCCTCCCTGAAACCAGATGCTGCCTCTCCGAAAAGCTTTCAGTAATAAATAATATCGTATATACTTTGTTCCTGGCAGCGCGTCCTGAACTGTTATAACCCCCTGTTTTCACTTGCTTCTAAATTTCTGGAAATTTCTCCTTTGGGCTTGAATTTTTCCATGCTTGTCCTCAGCCCAAAGCTTTTTGGAAAGTTGAACCAAAGTTGTACTTAGCTGTTTTCCCTGAATAATAGAAGACGAAGGGCCATGCATTGTGATTCGGTTCATTAAATAAATTTTAATTTTTCCTGGCATACCTCAGAAAAACAGCTGAGCTGTTACATCAGAAGTGTTTAGTTAAAAAGATCGTGGTATGTGCAAAGAATGCCCGCAGAAGACAGTTTGAGGTTTCTGAGTGTATCCTTCTGTCTTTAAAGAAGACCTCACACAATCGGGACACATAGAAGCAGTGCTAGCCTGGCTTCAGAGACAGCCAGAGAGGACGCGTCCACACATTCTCTCAGTGAACCGTGCTTGGTTTCCAGGAGGCAACTTCATCTCCCATTGGTTGCCACGTTTCTTGATCACGTGTTCTCTGTTTCCAGTTCTGCTTCCTGAAAAGACTTCATGGTTACGTGCTGGCATTGACCTCGTCTCCATTTAGAATCCAGCTGACCATGTCTTTCAGTTACCCTTCAAAAGGGCCTTCTGGTGTCCTCAAACTAAATCCTGTATTTCCTCGTAGCACTTACAATTCCATGCACGTGTGATGACTTCAGTCTGCTGCCCCAGCAGACCAACAGCGCCCTTAGGGCAGCACGCATGTCTGCTTTCCTCTCCATTGTCTCTGTGGCACTGAGCTGATGCCAAGCGCACAGTAGGGACTCGTTGCTGAATGAATTAAATGACCCTGAGCACAATGTTGTTGCTGGAAGTCATTCGCAGATTTGTCCCCTGGGACGTGCCCATATGCATTCGACCAGCCTCACCGAGTACCACTTGATGCCACGCGTTGCTGGGAATCTTTCCTTTGGCAGATCGCATGGAAGTTCTTGAGGATTCGTGACTTACACACGAAAACAAAACAATTACATGATTTGGGTACCATTGCTCTGCTGAAAATGGGAATATTGGGCTGATAAAGCCAAAGCCAGTCAAAGGAAATCGATCATTTAATGGGCGTTTATTATGTGCCTGGCTCTGTGCTAGGTACTGAAAAGAGAACAATTATCAAGACAGTCTCTGCCAGGAAGTCACTTACGGGTTGACAGCGGCAAGAAAGCAAATCCTGAAATAACTATTATTCAAGGCAGAATAGACTAGATAGTGGGCGTTAACAGCAAGAGAGATGTCACCATACCACAGGATACCTGGTCATCTCGTGCAGACCCGAAGAATCGGGGAAGGCTCTGTGGCGTTCCCTTCACGGGCGGCAGTTCCTCCTGCAGGCAAAGCTGCTCCCCTTCACCCTACTAGCCAGAGGCTCT
>PVKM010016696.1:0-26531 GCA_004027735.1 Carollia perspicillata
AAATGACAGTAGAGTGGATGAAGTCCAGAGTCAAATCAATGATTTGGAACATAAGGAAGCAAAAAATAACCAATCAGAACAACAAGAAGAAAAAAGAATCTAAAAATATG
Source organism: Carollia perspicillata (assembly GCA_004027735.1). Classification (NCBI taxonomy): domain Eukaryota; kingdom Metazoa; phylum Chordata; class Mammalia; order Chiroptera; family Phyllostomidae; genus Carollia; species Carollia perspicillata. The sequence continues at coordinate 111 of PVKM010016696.1, forward strand.
AGGGTAGTGTAAGCAGACTCTGGAACAACTTCAAGGAGTCCAACATTCGCATCACGGGGTGCCAAAAGGAGAAGAGGAAGAGCAAGAAATTGGAAATTTATTTGAAAAAATAATGAAAGAAAACTTCCCTAATTTGGCGAAGGAAATAGACATGCAAGTCCAGGAAACACGGAGAGTCCCAATCAAGTTGACCGAAAGAGGATCACACTAAGACACATCTTAGTTAAAATGCCAAAGGTTAAAGACAGAATCTTACAAGCAGCAAGAGAAAATAGAGAGTTACCTACAAAGGAGTTCCCATAAGACTGTCAGCTGATTTCTCAAAAGAAACTTTGTAGGCAAGAAGGGGCTGGCAAGAAGTATTCAACATGATGAAAAGTAAGGACCTACAACCAAGATTACTCTATCCAGCAAAGCTATCATTTAGAATAGAAAAGTAGATTTAAAGTGCATCCCAGACAAGGTAAAGCTAAAAGAATTCATCATCACCATGCCATTATTACATGAAGTGTTAAAGGGACTTACTTTAGAAAAAGAAGATCAAAACTGTGAATAGTAAAATGATAACAAATTCAGAACTATTAACAACTGAATCTAAAAAATAAAAAACAAACTAAGCAAATAACTACAACAAGAAGAGAATCATAGACATGGGGATTCTTTGGATGGGGAAGGGGGAGGAGGAGGGGGAGAAAGGGGGAAGTGGTATAGGGATCAAAAGCATAATTGGGCCCTAGCTGGCATAGCTCAGTGGATTGAGCGCGGGCCTGCGAACCAAACGATTGTGGTTCGATTCCCAGTCAGGGCACATGCCTGGGTTGCAGGCCAGTTCCCAGTGGGGGATGCATGAGAGGCAACCATACATTGATATTTCTTTCCCTCTCTTCTTCCCTTCCCCTCTAAAGATAAATAAATAAAAAATCTTTTAAAAAAGGAGCATAATTGGTAGGAACGAAATAGACAGGGGGATGTTAAGAATAGTATAGGAAAGGGGGGAAACCAAAGAACCTATATACACAACCCAAGGGCATGAGTTGAGGGAGGGATTGCTGGAGGGAAGGGGGTACTGGGCAGAGGGGGGCAAAGGGAAAAATTGGGACAACTGTAATAGCATAATCAATAAAATACACTTTTAAAAAGCACAGGTAATAGTAAAACATAGTAAAATAATTAAGAAGTGACAAGCTTTTGAGTATCTTTGTTTCTAATATAATTTATTTGTCTATTTATATGTTAATTTTAATAATACGTGTCCAACAATCACTGGTAAATTTCCTGAATTCTTAACAATCAGCTCTCATAAGCCAGTTCAGATCAGGTCTCAGCATACCATTGGTTGAGCATAATTATGAAAAGCCAGTCAAGTAAAAGGTAAAAGTTACTGTATCTCTTTACTTACAGAATTCCCAGTGATAATATCCCTCACCTTATCTCTGATGCAATTTGGCATATCACAGAAGGGGCAATCTATATGGACTACCAAAGAAAAGATTTCCCCACCTTCGAACAGTCTTCTCTTTTTTAGGTTGCTGCAGTCTGACCATGGAGAATGTGTTGTCTCCAAAGGACTGTGCAGCTGTGTCTACCCACTGGCTCACAAGCCATGCTCTGGCAGGAAGGGGAGGCCGTGGAAGCTGAAGCTGCAGAAGCCCTGATCTCAGAGAGTTTTATTTGGGGTTTGGGGAAGGAGGAGGTTTATTGCTCAGGATTTTAGTTTTAGAAGTCAGTTTTGGTAACAGAAAAAAGAAAAGTTCTGATGAGGATAACAGAGATGAAGAAGAAGCCGTCACAGTGGTCCAGGGGAAGAATGAGAGCCTGACCTTGGATTGTGTGAGAGGAATACACTGAAAAACTAGTTAGAGATAAAACTGATATTAATAGAATGGTGAGATGAGGACAAGGAAGAAATCAATAGTAGTACTAAGCTAAAGGTCCCAGGAACAGAGTTGGGGTACAAATGACGAAATCACTATTAACAAATGTTGGGTTGAGGTGTTCTGGGATATCCAGATAGAAATGTCCAGCTGGTAGTTAGATCCATGGGTGTGAACCAAGAAGAAAGGAGTCTGCAGGCCAGACTGGTACTTTCAGGAAGTCTTCATTTGTAGACGGTGATTGGCATGGATAAGGCGTCCCAAGGCGTGTGTGAAGAGTTAAGATGAGGTGGAACAGTACAATCTCACTTCCCTTCCCCTTCCTCTCCTCTCTCTCTTGCTCCTTGGGTGTGCGTGTCTATTCCCCTGTCCATCTCCCATTGACCCAACCCAATCTGAATCCAAACCCAACCAGCGCTCGGGCAATCAAATCAATAGAGGTCAGCCCTCTGGGGTACAGGGCCAAAAGAAGGCTGATTTAGAGAGCTAAACAGAAAACAACCAGCCAGCCACACTTTGACGTCAAGAACACTTTAAGAGTGTATATAGCTTTTAAAATTTATTACAGAGTATATGTTATTTTGGTAATAATATTTTTATGAAACAGGGCAGAGAGCCGGAATACACCACCTTACACCCAGCAAACGCATAACCTGCAGGGGTGCAGTGGGATGGGTTACTGGAGGGCCCAGCTGAGAACCTGAGAGCACAGCCCATTGTTAGCAAACATGGGTTGATTCTGAGGTTCTAGAATTCCCAGATGCAGTGACTTAGCACTGGGAGCTTCAGCTCACAGTTTGTCTTCTCAGCTCTTGGGTGACCCAAACCAGGGTCCCCTCTTTCCCAAAATCCAGATGAAGGAGTTTCTCTTACTAATGTGTCTTTATCTGCTTGGATCTGCCAGAGGTGAGTCCTCTACCTTAGCTCCGGGTAGATATAAGAGGCTTCTTGAAAGTGTTTGTGCCCTTGAAGAAGTGAGACCAGCATTTTAGTTACCCAAACCAATCTGACTCAGTCACGGATAGCTAACCAAGTTCTACTTGGAGCACTCCTGCACCAGCTGATTCCTAGTTTTGGCTTTACTGTCGGAGCCCACTGGCTTGGCACAGTCCTGCTCCTGCTTCTCTCAGCCACTCCGAACTTGTACCTGATGATCTGTGACAGGAGAAGATAGGTCTAGGGCTTCTGTGGAAGTCCAACAAAGGCTTGTTCCAGTGAACTGATATATATATATATATTCAGAACTCTTACAGAGCTAGAGTACTTTGGGGCCTTAGGCTACCTCAGTCTCAAAGATCTTGTAATTCCTCTTGGTTTTTGCCTAGAGTTAATGACTCATTTGTTGTAGTTTACTCACCCTCCTATAGGTTACTCAGTCAAATCAAGGAGTAATACTCAAATTCTGTTTGGTGCCACATTCAGTAAAATGAAACCCTTAATTAAGGAATATCAGTCTACAGTCACTGATGAAATGGATTAAAGGCAGAAGAGTCTGGCCAGCTAAGAGTTTCGTAACTCCCAGTGTAAGGTGGGGAGCACAGAAAACAAAAGTGACCTGAGCACCTAAGCAACGGGCTAGGTGTTTCACAACTTATCTTATTGACTACTTGTGACAAGTCCATGAAGTGGGTGTAAATGTTATGTCACAAGGACTCTCAATTCAAAAATATATAAACAAAGAATGTTTTTATCTTAAAATTGATGGAAACTTTGCTTCGAGTCTCCAGCCCACATGGATTAGGAATTGAGTGCAAGAAAGAACTTGAAATTGCCAAATAAAGGCGTCTTAATTGCTTCTGATAATTTTTGTGTTCATTAGGTATTTGTCATCTCTAGTTTAAAAGTTATCCTGTCCAAATGTTAAAACTTTCCACCCTTAATTTCAGCTGGTATTGTTCTGCCACTGAAAAAAACTTGCTTTCTCCCTCTTATATCCCTGTTCTCCTGGCTTCCACACAGAGAGGACCTGGAGTGAGGGCTGCTGGTGGGCTGCTGACTACATGAGTTGACGTCCAGATGCTGCTCTGTCGGGGAGGCACATGAATTTCCCTTCGGGAGGTTCTGGTGCACAAGCGAGGAGCCTGTCTGTGCATTTCTTAATATTGCGAACCTTAAAATTCTTCCTTTTTATCCCAGGGATAGTTTCTGTGTTTCGTTCATACCTGTGCCCTTCATGGTCTCTTGGGTACTTAGCTGACTTCCTCCAACAACTGTAATATCTTTAGTTGCCTGACGTAAGTCCACAGGAAACTAGGGATCCCATGACACTAGCCTTACTCTGCAGGAAAGTAGTCTTTACCCCGGACACACTTTCACTTTCGTCGTCTCTTTTCCTTCTCCATCCCAGGAGCATCAGGCAAGCCTGATAAGCCTCCTGGCTCTATGAATCATCAAGCTTCAGTTCAGCGACTTTCAGGGGAGCACTTTTCACTCGCAAACCCTTCCGGCAAAGCGGCTTTGTACGTGACTTCTCCAGGCAAGATCGCGCTAAGTGAGCGCCCTTCCGAAGAGCACACTTTAGTTGGACGCGCTTTGAGCGAGCACGGTTCAGGTAAACATGCTTCAGGTGATCCCAGTCCCGGTGAGCACGCTGCTGGGAGTGAGCATGCTGCAGATGAACAACCTCCCGGTGATCAGCCTTCAGGAGAAAAGCCTTTTGGTGATCAGCCTTCTGGTGACCAGTCTTCCGGTGAACAGCCTTCCAGTGACCAGTCTTCAGGTGAACAGCCTTCGGGTAGAAAGCCTTTGGGTGATCAGTCTTTGGATGAAAAGCCTTCGGGTGAACAGGCATCAGGTGAAGAGGACTCAGGTGAACAGGCTTCAGGTGAACTGGACTCGGGTGAAAAGCAGTTGGCTGAACAGCCTTCAGACATTCCATCGTCCAACACTTCTGCAGGTGAGCCGCATACGGATGGGCGCCAGTCCTTGCCTTCAGGTGGGAAGTAGGCAGCACACCAAGAAACCCAATTTTAAGGGAAGAGTATAGAACAAAGAATAGTTGACTAACACTTCACAAACAGCTCTCCTAAAGACTCTCTTTATAGGTTAAACAATTTGAAAGGCCCCCTTTTAAGAAAAATAACACAAGTACAAGATGCCAGCATTCCCTCCAACTTCACTTTACCTAAGAAATTATGAATGCAAATGCCACAGCTCCCCTGGAAGGGGCTCCTGGAAGACTCATCTTCAGGGGCTTCACATTAAATCTGCCTCTTAACAAACTATGTTAGAATGCTTTGCAAACTCTGTCAAGAGGTATCTAGCTCTGGAACTGGTGGCTCTTAGGTTTTTTTTTTTTTTTTGGTTTGTTTGTTTGTTTGTTTGTTTGTTTTCTTAAACATGGAAAGTAAAGCATGAAGACACTTTGTTAGATCCAGAAATATGTTCCCAGGACAATGGCACTTCTTTGGCTTTTACTAAAAAAGGGGTTGTTTGAGGAAGGAAAAACAAGACCCAAGGTTTGATGCCCTAAGTTATTACCAGATATAAATACTTCATACTTCACCCTACTGCATAAGTAGTGGTAGTACCCCAAATTTTCAGATGAGAGAAGTGAGACTAACATTGCATGGCTGGAAAATGGCAAACCCAGGATTCAAACTTAGGTCTGACTCCAAAGCCCTATTCCTCCCTCTTCTTATGCTTCCTTAACTAGGGAATTGGCAGTGGAGATAGTAAAAGAGGCAACATGGGAGCATTTCAAAGAGAATGCCCTTTGTGACACACCGACCTTGTCATAAAGGCAATCTGAAAATAGAGAATGATACAGACTCTCTACAGGGTTGGAAAAATTAGAACATTCTGACATAGCTTATTCATCAGTCAAATTTTATTCCAAGTGTTTGTGCCTGTGGGTACGAGCATGGTGGAGAATACAAAAGGGAGTCAGTCACATAGTAAGTTCTTCTTTGCTCCTATTGAGTCAGACATGGCAGAAGGCCATCTAATTATAAATGTCCAGGAAGTCAATGGGGATATGAATTGGAGTAAAAGTAGAAGAGATAAATCTGGGATTCATTAGCAATGAACATCATAGATGAAGCAGAAAGAATGAAGGACTCTCCTTTGGTACAGAAAAGAGATTTATACTCTATCAGACTCAGGGCCCGCAGATCCCCAAAAAGAATCAAGAGATGAAATGTGCTGTATCCAGGCTACTTGTTGCCCAGCATCCCTCCCCAGATGTGTGACTCCTGGCTACATACCTGGGACACAAGAGAATTTCATCTGGCTTATCTTACATTTTCAGGCCCAGCATTAAAATGTGTCACATGCTCTTACATGAATGATCAAGGAAAATGTCTTCGTGGAGAGGGAGTCTGCTCCACTCAGAAGTCCCAGCAGTGCATGTTAAAGAAGATCTTTGAAGGTACATGGGGACTTCATGAGACAACCTTTGCCAGAATGCACATCAACCAACTTAGTACTCATGGGGAATAGTTGGTGGGGGGGGGTTCACAGGACAAGGGCCTGAGGAGGGATTGAGCTTTTGTTCCCAGAAATTTGGACATTCAGAAAAACCTTATCTTTTCAAGAATTAAGAGAAGAATTCCAGCTACTGATGTGAAGGTAGAGACTCTTCCCAGCAGGCCTATGATATCTTAAAAGGAGGCCAAGAGACTGGCTATCTCTTTTTATTAAAGAAGGATGAGTTGCTCCTTGAGCCAGAGACCATAAGCTCAGGACTGTGTCTATCTTGTTTATAGCTATATATTCCCAGCACTTGGCACAATGCTTAGTACATGGTAGGCATTTAGTAAATATTGAAAAAGCGAATAAGCAATTGTCTACCAGTTTGTGCCCACAGGTTGCTAGACCTGTCTGAGCATATTCCAATACCTCTCCACCCGTCTACTCACTCCTCATCCCCAAATAAGGGATCTTGGTTACTTGCATCCCATAAACCACATTGCCTGACTAGAGGGAGTGGGCAACTGATGCAGGGAAAAGCAGGTGGAAAGGGAGGTCTGACTCATGTCTGCACACGGACACTGGGGACCATGGGAGGACGGCTAAGGTTGGAAGCAGAAGCCTCCCACTCACCACAGTCTGTCTCTGCTTCTTTCAGCTGGAAAACTCCAATTCATGGTTCAGGGGTGTGAGAATATGTGCCCATCCATGAATCTCTTCTCCCATGGAACGAGGATGCACATTATATGCTGTAAGAACCAGTCTTTCTGCAACAAGATCTAGAAGCCTTCCTTGCTTCTGGCTCTGCCTCAGGCAGCAGAAATCCCCCATCAACCTCATGGGCTCAATTTATATTTAGTTTCTTTTCCAGTTAACAACTGATCCCATGTGCCTCTGCCTGAGTGTCAGACAGGATAATCAAATATCTCCCCTCTCCTATTCATGCCATTACCCTTACACTTCCGTCCTCCCTTTTCCCTGTTCCCCGAACCCATCTCTCCACATTTTCTTTTTCAATAAATTCTGCATGGTTAAAGAATACAGAGTCTAGAGAGACTTCTTTTCCCATCAGTCAGTCACAGAGTCAGCCTGTGTCCTGTACCCCACACATTGAACTGGATGTATTTTAAACTGTTCCATGTTTGTCAAAGTGTAGGGGTCCTCCATGGCAGAGGCCACAAAGAGGAATACAAAGCAGGTATTGACCTTTTACAAGCTTAAACAGAGAGAGGATCCTTCTCTGATCCCTTCATTTCCATCCCTGAGACGCCGCCCCACCTATTTATCACAGTGTCTAAGACTTACCCCTGCTTTGGCCTTGACACTTTTAAGTCTTCAAGAGTCTGCTCATAATTATAATAAAATGACTCCTTTTTATCTGTTGCTATAGAAATATATAGCAGGCCACAATGCTTAAATCTTTTTTCTCATACATGATGTTACTAGACCATCTCAGCCTAGAAGAGACAGAGGAAATACAATAACAGTCCCTCTTACCTTGTATTAGCGTTACATTCTTCAAGGTGTTTTTACCTCTATTGCTGACTTTGAAGTTAGAGAAAGGGGACTACGATTTGAGTGTGGGCAACCCATAGAAGTTGGAAAAGGCAAGGAAATGCCACCAGAAAGGACCAGAGCTGACCAATACTTTGATCTCAACTGTCTGAGACATGTGTCAGACTTCTGATTTATGAAAGTACAAGACAAAGATTTCGTGTTGTTTTAAGCCAGTGTGCGGTAATTTGTTACAGCAACAATGAACCACAAATACGAACAACTAGACAGAAAATTAACGAAGATATAGAACTCAAAATATCACAAACCAAAAGGATCTACTCAACATTTACACAACCTACTCAACAATAGTTTATACATTCTTTCCCAGTCCCCATGGAAAATATAAAAAAGACCCTGGGCCAGTGTAGCTCAGTTGGTTGGAGTGTCGTCCCATACACCAAAAGGTTGTGGGTTCGATTCCCAGTTAGGGCACACACCCAGGTTGCAGTTTCGATCCCTGGTTGGGGCATGTATGGGTGGCAACCAACCAATGCTTCAATTTCACATCAGTGTTTCTCTCTCTGCCCCCTTCCTCTCTCTAAAAGCAATGAAAAAAAAAATGTGCTTAGGTGAGGATTTAAAAAAATACAAGAAAACTGACCATGTCATACGCCATAAAAATACTTAATAAAAGAATTGAAGTCATACAGATGATTTCACCAAACACAAGGGAATCAAACTAGAAATCAGTAATAGATAAGAGGAAAATATCCAAATATGTGGAAATGAAAGAACACATTTCTAAATCCCCCTGTCAAAGAGGACATATCAAAGGAAATGAAATCACACTTAATGAAAAGGAACACACAACATAACACTTGTGGGACACAGCTAATGCAGTGCTGAGGGGGAACTTGTAGAATAAATACATACTTTAGAAAATTTTAAAAGGCTCGGAGCAATTATTTAAGTTCTCATTCTCAAGAACCTAGAAAATACAAAGCAAAATAAACCCAAAGTAAGCAGAAAGAAGGAAGTAATTAAGATAAAGGCAGAAGTCAATAAAAACAGAAAAATAGAGCAAATCAATAAAAGAGCTGGTTTCTTGAAAAGATCCATTAAAATGGACAAACCTCTAGCGAGACTGACAAAGAAAAAAAAAAGATTCAAGTGACCAATATCTCAATGCAATGCAATACAACTAGACACCCGGAAGACACCAGAAAGATCCCAAGGGCACACTATGAACACTCTAAACACACATAAATTTTGACGCCTCAGTTAAATAAACCCATTCCTTGAACAACACAAATGGCCACAACTTGCTCGTTGTGAAATGGGTGATTTAAACAGCTTTCAGATGAGTACGGACTCTGAATTTATCATTGAAAAACTCCCCCAAAGGAAATCTCCAGGCTGTGATGGTTTCATGGAGAATTTTATGAAGTGTTTAAAGAAAAATTAACACCAATTGTATATAATCTCTTCCAGAAAACACAAGTGGAGAGAACACTTCTCAAGTCATTTTAAGAAACTAATGTTACCCTGATAAAGACAGTAAAAAAGAAAGAAAGAGAAGGAGGGAGGATGGGAGGGGGAGAGAGAAAGAAAGAAAGGAAAAAGCTACAGACCAGTATCTCTCATGAATATAGGCAAAAAAAAAAAAAAATCCTGAACCAATATTATCCAATAGAATTCAGTAATATGTAGACAGAATTATACACCATGATCACAAGGTTTATTCCATGGCAAAGCTGGCTCAATATTTGAAAGTCAGTGTAATCCATATTAGCAGGCTAAAGGAGAAAAATAACGTTGTCATATCAATTCTTACAGAAAAAAAGCATTTACCAAAATTCAGCAATCATTCAGGTTAAACTCTCAGAAAAACAGAAACATAGGAGAGCATCTTCAACTTAAAAAAAAAATGTACAGATACATTATCCTCAATGTATCCTCAATGTAAGAGACTGGGTGACTTCTCTCTGAGACTGGGATCCTGCTCAACATAGTACTGGAGGTTCCAGGCAGCACAGTAAGGGAAGAAAAGGAAGTGAGAGCATGGAGATCAGAAGGAAAGAAAGAAAACTGCCCCTATTTGCAGATGACTTGAGACTCCCTACAGAAAATCTGAAGAACTCTATAAACACTCCTAGGACTAATCGGTGAGTTCAGCAAGGTCACAGACTACAACATCAATGCACAAAAATCCATTGTTCTTCTATATACTAGTAATGAACACAAACACCCAAACTGAAAATGCACGATCATTTCCAATGGCTAAAAACAACAGAAATATCTAGATATGAATCTAACAAAATACACGTATAGTGTGAGCTGAAAACTGCACAATGCTGCTGAAGGAAATCAAAGATCTTTTTTTAAAATGGAGAGACGTACTGACTTACCATAGGACAGACAGTCAAGTCTGACAAGTCTCTAAGCTGATAGGCCAGGTTTAGTAGAATTCCAATCAAAAGCCCAGCCGAGAGGGATGATCAGCAAGATGATGCACTAGGGAGCTCCAGGCTCCCTTTTCCCTGTGGAAAGACTGTTTAGAAAATTAAAGACTGGTGAAATTAATTTAATAGGAGCTTTGGAAAAACAGTCAAAGATTTATAGAAAGCAAATGAATACCCAACCAGGAAAAAGCCACATTAAAAATGGTAGGAAGTGTCCCGGTGTTTTCACTCATCCTTGCCCCATCCCCCTTTCCAGCATGGCTGGCTGCGGCCCAACTGCCCAGGGGTACACGGCCTCCAACCCCGGAGGCAGCCCAGTCTGCAACGTTCTAACCTGTGGCAGGCGGGTGGGGCTGCCCGAAGACTGCCTTGTTGCGATCCACTCCAGAGTTCAGGTAGGGAAAAGCAGAATCGCTCCCATCTCAGGCTGGAAAAAACCGAGGAGAAGCAGTGAGCACCAGAGCGCCTCGCATCAAAGCTGCAGGGGGCCTGCCGGCGAACACATGCCTGGTTAGGAGGTTATGGTTCTATGGTTCGTGGTGAGAATGTAAATGACGAAGCTACTGTGGCAAACAATACGATGGTGCCTCTGGAAATTAGGCGCAGAATTGCCAGCAGTCCCACGTCTGGGTATATGAGCAAAAGAACTGAAAGCAGAGACGCAGAGAGGTATTTGCACACCATGTTCACAGCAGCACTATTTGAAATAGCCAACACAGAAGCAATACAAATGGCCATTAAAGAATAAACAGATGCACAAAATGTGACCTATAAAACAAGGAAATGATTATGGCAGCCTTAAAAAGGAACGACATCTGATACGCGCTAAGTGAAGTGAACCAGACACCAATGAACAAATATTGTACGATTCTACTCATATGAGGGGCTAGAAGGATTCATATTCATAGAAACGTAAAGTAGAATGGTGGGCGCCAGGGCCTGGGGGGCAGGGGGCAGGGTAAGTGGGAAGTTCTGTTTAACAGGTGAAGAGCCTCCGTTGGGAAGACGCTGAAGTGTTGGACGCAGACAAAAGGGATGATCACACAACAACGTGAGCATCCTGACTAGCCCTGAGCTGGGGACTTAAAAATGATTTAAATGATACATTTTATGGTTTATAGTTTATCACAATGAAAAATAAAACCCAGCCAGGTAGTTGGTAGATACAAAAAGATTTTTTGAAATTTATATGAAAAGGCCAAGGACTAAACTAGCTAAAACAATCCTGAAAAGGACAAAGTAGAAGGAACCAGTCTACTGGAATTCATAGTACACGGGTGTGGTAGCCAAGACTGTGAGCTATTCTACTGGAGAGAGAGACATACACAACAGTGGAACAGAACAGAGAACCCAGAGACAGGCCCACAACTGCGGCCAGCTATTTTTTTTTTAACCAAAGTGCAAAAGCAATTTGGTAAAAAAGCCAAGGGCAAAAGGTATCTTTTGGAGAAAAGATAACCTTTTCAACAATGGTGGTAGGAGAGGATATTTAGAGGCAAAATTAATTAAACTCGAACTAAGGCTCACACCTTATTATTATAAAAATTTACTCAAAATGCATCACAGTCTTAAATGTAAAATGAAAGACCACAAAACTTTCAGAAACTTTCAGAATGTAGGAGAGAATCTTCAAGATCTAGGCCTAGACAGAGGATTATTAGACTCTTTATCTAAGAGACACAACAATACCATCCATAAGAGGAAAAATAATTGAACTTCATTGAAACTAAAAAAAAAAAAACACTGTTGCTGATTTTGGACCTATTAAGAAGACAAAAAGACAAGCTGCAGAATGGGAAAGTATATTTGCAAACCACACATTTGACAAAGAACTAGTATCTAGAACTTATAAAGAATTTCCAAAACTCAATATTAAAATACCCAATTAGAACATGACTGGAAGACATGAAGAAACATTTCACCAAAGAAACACAGATGGCAGTTAAGCACATGAAAAGATGTTTGACATCATTAGCTTCTAGGTGATTAGCCACTAGCCAGCAGAAATGCAAATTAAAATCGCAATGAGAATTACTACATACCTATCAAACAGAATGCCTGAAATAAGACATAGTGACAACAGCTGATGCTGGTGAGGATGAGAAGAAACTGGATTACTCACGTACTGATGGCTGAAATATAAAATGGTACAGCCATTCTGGCAGGGGTTGGAAGTTTCTTCAAAAACTAAACATACAACTACCAAGTGACCCAGCAGCTGCATTCCTCAGCATTTATCCCAGAGAAATGAAGACTACGTTCATGCAAAAACCTATACACAAGTGTGTATAGCAGCTTTATTCACGATAGCCAAAAAGTAGAAATAACCCAGGTGTCCTTCAACAGGTGAAAGGATAAACACAGTGTAGTGCGTTTGTGCCACGGAACACTACGCAGTCAGAAATGGGAATGAACTTGATCTATGGTAGCCGCCTGGGTGGGTCTCCAGAGAACTTTGTTGAATGATAAGAGCAATTCTAAAAGCTTAAAATGCTGTATGATTTTATTTATATAACTTGATTATGATGAAAAAATATAGAAATGGAGAATAGGTCACGGGCTTACTGGCTGCCAGAGGATGGAAGTGAGCATGGCTATAAAAGGGCGACGTGAGAGATTCTCGTGGTGATGGAACTGTTCTGTCTTGACCGTATCAATGTTAACATTCTGGTCATGATACTGTTTTATAAATGTTGCCACTGGGAGAAACTGGATAAAGAATATGAAGGACGTTCCTGTATTACTGCTTACAACGATACATATGAACCTAGAATTTTCTTAAAAACATTTTAAAAGGCATATTTACATTCTAACACACATATTAAAATACACAACAATATTACATAAACTATGAAACTATAAGGTCCTTTGATTGTATAGAAAGAATATAAGGTATTAACCTCAGAATTTGGTAAATATGTATATCATAAATTATACAGGCCCCTCCCCAAATATAGAAGAGCTATAGTTTCAAACTAGGAGAGAAGGAGTAAATGAAAAATTTGTAAAGAAAATATTGAACAAGACAAAAAAGGGAAAAAAATACAAATCCAGTGGGGCCGAAATAAGATGGTAGAAATAAATCTAAATAAAGCAATATTCATATGGAGTGTAAATGGAGTAGGTACTCTAGGTTAAAAGACGGAGACTATCAGACTAGATTTACAAAATAATTTAAAGAGCTATATTTTAGACATGATTTAGAAAAGTTACAAGTAAAAGGCTAAGAAAGATATGCCATGCAAACCAAGCCTGTGATGCTGGCTTTATTTACTTGGTTGTTTTCATTTTTAAAAATTAACATCAAAAACAAAACCATAAAAGCAAGTAAAAAAGGCTTATAGAGCCATATGAATCACACTAAAAGCATTATTATGTCTATAAAGAGGACTACTTCTAAATAAGTAGTTTAATTCATTGAGAAAATATGACAAGTTCATACCTATATGCAGCCTATGAACATAACTCCTAAAATACATACAGCAAAATTAATAGAACCACGACGAGAAATACACAAATCCATAATCATGGTGGTTTTAACCTACTTCTTCTGTAATTCATTGAATAAGCAATAAGAACGTAAACAATGTGAATATAATTACCTAAGGTGAATACGGAGCCTTATATAGAAGTCTACCTGACAACCCCACACACCGTATGCAGGCACATTGAATATGCAGGCGCACATGGGGTATTATGAAGCACACAAGACTCAACAAACTTCACAACACTAAAGCATAGAAAGTATGTTTTATGACCACCTTCAATTAGCTGAAAATCAGTTTAAAATATTCATAAAGCCATTTACCATGAGCAGTTCTACCCACAGATGTATGCCCAGGAGAAGTGAAGACGTAGTACACACACAGAGAACCCTGTGCCGTAAGGCCCACAGCGGCCTTTTCACAAGAGCCAAGAAGAAGGAGCGCAGATGCCCGTCCACTGATGAGTAAACGAAATGTGGCGTACACATGCAGTGGAAGATTAGCTACAAACAGGAATGGAGCACCGATACACGCTACAACATGGGTGAACCTTGAACACATCAAGACAAGCCAGACCCAAAGGTCTGCATATTATAGTTGTAGTTCTAGTAAGTGTTCAGAATGAGCAAGTCCATTCAGACAGAAATTATTATAGATTAGTGTTTCTCAGGGGCGGCGAGAGGAAGAAGTGGTGAGTGACCACTTAAGAGGTAAAAGGTTTCTTCCTGAAAGTGATGTAAGCGTTCTGGAATCCAGCAGTGGTGACGGTTGTGCAACTCAGCAAACACACTGAAAACCACTGAAGGGACCCTTTGAAAGGGTGAATTTTATGGTATATAAATCATCTCAATGAGAGTTTTTAGCTAAAAACAATTCCCAAGGTTTTGGAAATTCAGAAACTCGATTCTAAATAATCCATGGGTCAAAAAATCAATCATAAAGAAATTAGAAAGATATTTAAGCCAGATAACAAAAATACAACACATGAAAATTTGTGGCATGAAATGGTACTTGGAGGGAAATTTTAAATTTTAAATGCTTTTGCATACACAGCACATATAATTGACAGAGGACTGATATCCTGAGTGTATATATTGATAGAAAACACTGAGGATAGAGGAAACAAATGTGAAATTGTACCACAGAAATACAATCAGCAAATTCAGAGTGAAGAAAATTATAGAGTAAAAGAGCTGCATTCTTTTACCAATAAAAATTGCAAGGGGGAAAAAACTCAGAGAGAGGAAGGATGAAGGGGGAACTTACAGACCAAAAGTAACTTAAAAGACATCAGTCAATTGCTAATATGGACTTTATTTGGATTCTGATTCAAAACATACTGTAAAAAATTTAAATAAAATCTGGACACTGAATGGGTATCAATAAAGAGCTGTAAGAAAAGAATAATCTTTTCTCTTTACTGAATTTATTGAGGTGACGTCGGTTAGTAAAATTACACAGGTTTCAGGCGTACAATTCTATGATCCATCATCTGAAGACTGTATTGTGTTTTCCACCCCAAGTCAAGTTTCCTTCCGTCCCCGTTTATCCCCCCATCCATCCCTGTACCCACTTCCAACCCCTGTCCCTCTGGCAATCTCCATACTGTTGTGTCTGCAAGAGTTTTGGTTTTTGGTTTTTGCTCACCCAGCCCTGCAATGCCCCTCCCCTCTGACAGCTGTCAGTCTGTTCTCTGTGAGTCTGTTTCTGTTTGTTATTTTGTTCATTAGATTCCACACACGAGTGAAATTATACGGTACTTGTCTTTCTCTGACTGGTTTATTTCACTTAGCAAATGGTCTCCAGGTCCATCCATGCTGTCTCAAAGGGTAAGATTTCCTTCTTTTTTTATGGTGGAGTAGTATTCCATCATGTAAATGTCTCTATCTACTCATCTACTGATGGGTATTTGGGCTGCTTCCAAATCTTGGCTATTGTAAATAATGCTGCAGTGAGTATAGGAGTGTATATATTCTTTTGTATTAGTGTTTTCGTATTTCTTCAGGTATATTCCCAGAATTGGAAATGCTGGGTCATAAGGTAGTCCCATTTTTAATTTTTTGAGATAACTGTACAACTTTCCACAGTGGCTGCACCAGTCTGCATTCCCACCAGCAATGCACTAGGGTTCCCTTTCCTCCACATCCTTAGTAGCACTTGTTTGTTGATTTAACAATGACAGCCACTCTGACATGTGGGAGCTGATAGCTCATTGTGGTTTTAATTTACATTTCTCTGAGGATTAGTGACATTGAGTATCTTTTCATGTCTCTTGGCCATCTGTATGTCCTCTTTGGAAAAGTGTCTATTCAGGTCCTCTGTCCCATTTTTAAATTGGATATTTCTTTTTGGTGTTGAATTTCATAAATTCTTTATAAATTTTGGATATTAACCCCTTATCAGATGTATCATTTGTGAATATGTTCTCCCATTCATGGGTTGTCTTTTCATTTTGTTGGTAGTTTCATTGGCTGTGCAAAAACTTTTTAGTTTGATGTAGTCCTATTTGTTCATTTTTTGTTTCTTTTGCCTGAGATGATATATATCAGAAAAATTATTGCTATGAGAATATTTGAGCTTTCACTGCCTATGTTTTTTCTTCTAGGATTTTTGTGGTTTCCAGTCCTACATTTAAGTCCTTCATCTATTTTGAGTTTATTCTTGTGCATGGTTAAGAAGGTGGTATAGTTTCTTTTCTTTTTTTCATGTATCTGTCCAATTTTCCCAACAGTACTTATTGAATAGACTATCTTTACCCCATTGTATGTTTTTGCCTTTGTCAAAAATTGACTCTCTATTCTGTTCCAGTGATCTATGTCAGTTTTTATGCCAGTGCCATGCTGTTTTGATTACTGTGATCTTGTAGTATAGTTTGATAGCAGGTAGTGTGATTCCTTCAACGTCTTTCTCAAGATTCCTGTGGTTATTTGAAGTCTTTTGTGGTTCCATATAAACTTTTGGAATATTTGTTCTAGTTCTTTGAAATACATCATTGGTATCTTGATAGGAAAATGCATTCAATCTATAGATTGCTTTTGGTAGTAGGGACATTTTAATGGTGTTAATTCTTCCTGTCCATGAACACACTATATGCTTCCACTTATTTGTATGTTCTTCAATTTCTTTCTTCAGTGTCTTAGAATTTTCTAAGTACTGGTCTTTTACATCCTTTGTTAATTTTCTAGGCTTTGTTCTTTTAATTTTGGAAGCAACTGTGAATGGCATTGTTTTCTTAGTTTCCTTTTCTGATAGTTCATTAGTGGTGTATAAAAATGCAACTGATTTCTGGATACTTATTTTATATCCTGCTACTTTACTGAATTTATCAGTTCTGGTAGTTTTTTTAGTGGAATCTTTAGGGTTCTCTAGGTACAGTATCATGTCATCAGCAAATAAAGTTTTTCTTCTTCCTTTCCAATTTGAATGTCTTTTGTCTTCTTCTGATTGCTGTGGCTAGGACTTCCAGTACTATGTTGAGTGGTGAAAGCAGACATCCCTGTTTTGTTCCCGATCTTAAGGGAAATGCTTGTAGGTTTTGCCTATTCAGCATGTTTTCTGGCTGTGGTTTGTCATAGATGGGCTTCATTACATTGAGTTATGTTCCCTCTCCTCTCACTTTGCTAAGAGTTTTCATCACAAATAGGTGCTGGATTTTATCAAATGCTTTTGATAAAATGCTTTTTCTGCATCAATTGACACAATCATGTAGGGACTTTTACCCTTCATTTTGTTTATGTGGTGTATCATGTTTATTGATTTGTGGATATTGCACCAACCTTGGATCCCTGGAATAAAGCCCACTTGGTCATGGTGTATGACGTTTTTAATGTATTACTAGATCCGGTTTGCTGACATTTTCTTGAGGAATTCAGCATCTATGCTCATCAGGGGTATTGGCTAATAATTTTCTTTATAGTGTCTTTATCTAGTTTTGTAATTAGGATAATGCTGGCCTCATAAAATTAGTTTGGGAGTCTTCCTCCTCTTGAATGTTTTCGAACAGTTTGAGAAGGATAGGGTAGTTCTTTTTTGAATGTTTGGTAAAATTCACCTGTAAAGACATCTGATCCAAGACTTTTGTTTGCTGGCAGTTTTTTAATTATTGCTTCAATTTTACTAGCTGTAGGATAAGCTTTCCAATAACCAGTAGTACTAAACTGGATAGCCATGTGGGGACAAAAATATTTGACCTCTATCTCACATACACAAAAAAATATTTTCAGGTAGATTGTAGACCTGTGTAACCTAGAATTACAAAACTTTTAGAATATGCAAGAAAATTTTTATAATCTTAAAGTAGGGAATGAGTCCTTAAATAAGAAATGAGTAAAAATCAATTCTCTGAAGAAAACAGAATAATGTGATAGTGACTGTAGGAAGTAGCAACATTTTGGCTGAGTTGAATGTACATCAGCCATGCGTACTGCTAGAAAGGGTTCCCTGCAGAAGCCACAGACACCAAAGCCTGGAAGGGGATAAGCCTGGGCTCATTCAATAAATAGCAAGAAGCCTACTCTGCCTACATTACAGAGGAGTAAAGAGGACAGAGGGTGAGTAGTGCTGGGCCATGTCGGTCAGAGCAGACTTTCTATTCCGTTCTTGATGCAATAGTAAAGCACTGAAGGTTTTTAAGCAAAGGAATGTCACAGTACAATCTACCTTTTTATAAAATGACTTAAGACCAATGTAAGAAGACTGAGGGAAGGGGGAGAGGTGGGAATTAGCAAGAGAGGAAGTGGGAGATACTCGTTTTTATTAAGAAATCCAGGGAGGAGAGATGGAGGCTGAACCACAGTGGGAACAATAAAAATGGAGAAGTATTCAGCTTCCAGATAGATTTTGAGGGAAGTTTAGATCAAACGAGTTTCTATTTCTTCATTAAACAACTATTTATTGCATGTTGTAATATAACAGGCACTGTTCTATGTATTGGGGGTATAGGGACAGATAAGGTCCCTGACCTCAAGGAGCTTATATATAACATATTCCTATGGGGGAAGCAGACACTTAATAGATAAACAAACAAAAATATCCTAGAATGTCAGATGAGCATTATAGTAAAAAACAGAGTGACAGAGGTGGGGTAATATTACAGGTAAGTCAGCGAAGCCTTTGCATAGGAGGTAACGTGTAAGTAAAGATGGAGAGTGAAGCACAAGCCACACACATACCAGGGAGTGAAGTACTGCAGGTAAAGTGAGCAGCAAAGAAAAGGACCCTGAGGGGAAAACGGGCTCCTGTTAGGAACAGAACAGCAGAGCCAACGTGGCTGTGGCAGCACAAGCAAGCAGGAGAGTGCCAGATGAGGTCCAGGAGGAGGCTGCAGGACAGATCCCACAGAGCCACGTAGCTCAGACACATTTCTTAATTTTATTTGGAGTGTGATGAAAAGCAGCAGAGAAGGAATGCGATCCGCATTTCAGAAGGATCGCTCTGACTGCTCTGCTGAACTCTGGGAGGACAGTAACGTGAAAAGATAACAGTGCCTTCGATGGAGAGGTGTGAAGTGAGGTGTATTCGGGATATGTTAGGTGAATTGAATAGAATTTGCTGAATTTAAGGCAGGGTATGAAAACCACGTCAAGGATGACTTCTAGGGTTTGGGCCTAAGCAACTGAACAGCTGTATGTCACATTTACTGGGATGGGGGGAACTGGAGAGGGACAGGGTGCGACACAGGATCAAAGTTGTTTTGGGTCTTGAGATGACTATGAGTCCAGGGGAAATATTAGACAGGCTGTAAGAGGTCAAAGCCAGAGATAACTGATTTTAAGAGTTACTGATGGATGGATGGCTGACCATCTTCAAAACAAAGTTTCTTCATATTTGGGAATTTACTGGCTCAATCCTTAGGAGCCACCTATCAGTTGAAATTGATTCTTCCTATGGGTATATAGTGGCACAATTTACCAGCTCATGAACACAAAGTCCCACCCTAATGCATTCGAGGTAATATAAATTTTATTAGAACAAAGTCTTAATAAATCTAAGAGATAAAAGAACCAGCAATCACATCTACTTCTAGGATAGCTTCCTTATTGCTCCCTTCTCTTTTATTCCTTACCACCTAGAAGCTTAGTCACCAATGAGTTCACAAGAGTTAGCTATTCAATTTCAAAACAGAATTTATTTCTGTAATAAAGAAATAAAATATAGCTGTGAAAGTAGAGAATAATATAAAAAATATTTAAAATGTGCAATAGTAATTTTAGAGTAAATGTAGTTAAGCATTAGTCTGTGCTCAACTTCTACCTGAAAGATCAACCAATATTTTATATTTGTATTTTATTAACTACAGTGGGAAAACCATACCAACTTTCAATTTCAATGAATAATTGTAATTCAAGAATGAGTCTACATACCTCGTCATCAGGCCCTTTTGAAAATGAGTACAAATCTTGGGGATATATTTTCCGAAGCTGACTTCACAAGTGACAAGGATATATTTTTTTAACTAATTCATCCACTTAACCCAATGCAGAGGCAATATATCCTTTTTGAATATAACCATTTTGATAAAAACGGGACAAGAGTATCATCTTTCATTGTACTGGTAGAAAAGCTGGTAACTCATACATCCCCAAAGCCTGGTTTTCCAGGGGGGTCTCAAATTCAGACACTAAACACAGACGAAGAAATAGCTAATGAATTCTATCCCTTCCCCAAAGTTTTATTTACAATGAAAATATAGGTATTATTTTTATGCAGAACATACAACAACATTGGAAAGTGTTTGACCAGGATGAAGACAATTCTTCAGAGACTACTGTTTGCAGTGTGCAGGTTAGGGTAATCTTCTCTAGGAAGAATAATGTCAACATAGCAGTACTATATTCACCAGGGATTCCAAAGCCAGTGGCTCGATCAAGTGGCAGGAACCCACACCTTCTGGCTGCTTATGACATCACTCAGCTTCCCTTTAATCTTCAGGAAGTGTCTCTTGAATTCCAATCCGTCACCCTATATTAGGAATAATATCCAAAAATTATCTCAAAGATCTTGGGAGAAGAGATGGCTAAATAAATCATTCTGACTTGATTTCAGGCCCATCCTTGTTCCCACCACACTGGGCTCAGAGGGGCAACCCAATGACATCCTGTTTCAAGTGTTGATATCTCTGGACCTAGGCCATCGTTTCCACAGGTACTGGAGGTTTGTAAACTAAAAAGAAGCTACGCAACGACACTGAGCCTTGCCAAAATACCGTAACAAAAAAGCCAGTGACTCAGTGATAACGAAAATTTTGTTACACGAGGCTCTTAATGATATAATTCCACACCAAGCGAGCATCGGGACGACAGTGCTCCCGCACGTCTCCGACACAGAGAGTGTGACGTCCTCCTCTGACCCCCTTAGGGCTACACGCAACCTCTCAGGAAACAGAAGACGCTATTTTTGTCTTACATGCCAAGGGCTTTAAAACTACACATAACTCCAGCAACAATAACTTCTAAGAAGTAATAAAAAATGTGAATGAAACTCTGTGTCTATGAATATTAATCACAGAATTATTAACAGATAAAAGTTCATTAATTATAATGTGCAAATACTTTTGACAAATCATAATATTTATTAAAAAGATAGATGTAAATTCAAAAAGAAAAATTTGAAATGCTTCAAAATTATTAAGGGTAATTATTTTAAAGGTAAAAATAATTTAGGATTATTTTACTTTTCTTATTCATTACTTAATTACATATTCTACAAAACCCAAAAACTTTTACAAAGAAAATGACATTTCCATAAACTATATTTTAGGATAATGATAAGAATAAATGTTTATAATATTAAATTAAAAAACCAAGTTACCATATGTTTCTAAATGCTATGTATATGTAAACTTAGTACCATTTTAAAATAATCTCCACATAAGAGTATATCCATAGTTGAGTACATACTATTTCGTTGCAGTAAGACTACTATATGAAATATTTCCAAAATAAACCTGTGTTTTCTCTGGAAAATAAGAGTAAATTTGATTCTTCTTCTCTTCTTTAAACTTTTTTGTATTTTTAAAATTGCTACAATGAACACACGCAAGCACTTCTTTAAGCAAAATGAAGCTTTTGTTTTGTTTTAAATATGCTGTTCTAACATACCTTAGAAAGCCGGAAGTCAACCAAAATCTTCTCGTCCATCTCTACTAAGTTCACTTTGAAAATCAGTTTATTGTTTCTTCTATCAGTTGTTGATACAGTAACCTAAGGCAATAAAAATCAGGTTAAGCCAGACATGTGAGTAGAGGAAACTCAGAATAAAAGCTACAGCCCCGGCCGGTGATACTACCGAGATGAGACTCGGGGACGCGCTTCCAGGGCAGGAGCAGCGCCCTCCGACAGGCTCACTCCCCGCAGGGGTTTTCCTCCCCCGGTGGCTGTGAGTCCAGGCGAACTCTCAGCCAACAAAAGCAAGTAGGACATTACCAAAAAACAAGTGAAAGGAGAAGCAAGTAAAATGAATAAAAATAGAATGAGAACAAAGCAAGATTATTAAAACATCAGAAACAAAAAGAGTCCATATTTGTGGCTGAAAAGCTACCACAGTTCTGATAAATGGTGCGGCATGAAAACATCGCACCACGTGAAGGCAGACACGAAGGGCCATGTGTCACACGAGTCCGTTTGAACGGAACGCCCAGAATCAGCAGCCCACAGACGGAAAGCGGATTAGTGGTTGCCAGGGAGTGAAGAAGGGAGGAATAACAAGCAACTGCTATTTGGTGCAGTTGATTCTGGGGGTAACGAAACATTCTGAAATTAAATGGTGATTTTCACGTTATGTGACTTCTACCTCAATAAATCTTCCTAAAAAAAAAAGAGTTGAATTATCTATACAAGTGAGAGAAAAATCAGTTTGGCTCCAGACTTCGACACATAGCATTAGTTTTCTCTTAACTTTAATTCTGAAGCTTACAGGCCTACAGAAAAACGGAAAGAACCCTGTAATAAATCACAGCAGGCCTTCATTGACCCTACTGACCTACGTAGGTATGTGTTTACTTGTCTCTTCTTGGGTGCTTGTTTCTTTTTTGTTTGTTTTTAAACTAAGTTATGGACAGCAGAGGCTTCACTTCGACATGTTTCTCCTATGAACCAAGACACCCTCTCACAAACCACAATTTTGGGGCCAAACCCATGAAATCTGACACTGATATAAAAACATTAGTATAAAACCCACATGCACAAGTCCCCAGCCAATCGAGTAACATCCGTTATAGCTTTGTTTCTTTAAGCCCAAGGTCCAGTGAAAGATCACACATCACGCCCTCCATCAGGACTCTTTAGTCCCCTTTAATACGACAAAGTGTCCCCTACTTGGTTTTCACATTATGAAGGTTTCTGAAAAGCCAAAAGACAGTAGAATGTCAATGTTGCAAATATGCTATAATAATATAAACAAAAGTTGGTAAGTGGGAGCAGAGGACACGGAGGAAGCGTGGGATTGTTAATGCGTTCGCTCCTCTTTCACAGAAGGGAGTCAATTGTCACTGTTACGATTTAAGTATAGGTAGGTTTTAAGGAAATAACGATGTGAGTCTCTATATTTAAAGTTATTAATAAATCTTTTAAGAAATATTATTTAAGGTAAAGAAGGTTTTATTTAAGTTCCTTTCATTTCAATTGTTTATTTTTCAAACCAAACTAATTACTTTAAATTTTAAAAATGTACTGATCAAATTTTTTTATTCAAATGTTTAAATTTTTCTTTAGGAAAGGATATAATAAAAAATCGATGAAATGTACCTGGTTCATACAGCTCTTCTTCCACTGATAGCCCAATTTCTCGCAAGTCTCCTTCAGGCATTGGTAAGACTTGTTTGCATCCAATTTGGTAAAAAACCGTGTCATCCTTTTGACCAAGCGCTGCCACGGATTCTACGTGCCAAGTAAAGACAAGCAGGATTAATCTGATACCATCAAAAGCAGTCATACAGCTATTTAGTGTGAAAATTCTCTTCTGCGCTTTAAGATTCTTATATATAAAGGTCTCCTCTAATTATCTTACTTATCAAAAAAATTGGTATGAAGTGTTAATACTTTAAGATTTATACATTGAAAAAAAAAAAGACTTTAAGACAATAAAAAATGCACAGCTTCCATTCTTTAGCTGAAAACGAAATTCTCTCACCTGTGAGGACCCCGGGGTGCCCAGCAGCTGACTGTTCAGAAGCATGTGATCCGGACACGTGGGCTGGGAAAAGCTGATGCCCTGCACCAGCTTATCGATGCACGAAGGGCCGGTGTCCCACAGGGAAAGACCTGTCCGCGGCTCGGGCTGGGAACTGGAGTACCTCACTTTTTCTTCACTGACGCATTAGGACATGGGGAAAAATCGATCTTTAAATAAAATCTGCCAGGCCTTTTTTTATAATACATTACACACTCTCACACCAACAAAAGTGACAATCATTGTTAAGATAAAACATATACACGTATTACTTTCCACGGGAATATTGCCTTCAAGAATTACTTGGTCTTTGTTAATTGATCTTACCTGGAAGCACCATTTACTAGGGAGATGTCCAAACTGGATTGGATGTGCTTAGAGAATCCGCCAGGAGACTCGGACATACTACCTGAAGTGGCTCGGGGCCTCTTGGCCCCTGAAAAAAAACAAAAAATATAAACGCTTTCAAGTCTTCTATGCAGAAACTTTTTAATTAACACAACTGGCAACCTGAAGCAGTAAAACTACATCTTAAGTCACTTAACACAAAATACTTACACAACAAATGGCTTCTTGTACACGATTTCATGAGCACCGGGGTCACTATGAACTTACTAGGACTCACTTGTCAAACTGCACAAATCCTGATCAGGAAGCATGTTCCGAGAGTGGAATTCAAGGCCATCATTTTAACAGTACCGTTTACAGTAATAGAGAAATGTTCTACGAAGGCAGGGAGACTTAGCTAAAGAATCAAAACTTCTTAAAATAAAAAATAATTTAAGATAATGGCAACAAACACTATGAATCTGCTCTATCCAACATTCCTCGCCCCACTGAAAAGTTTTAATAAGAATAACTGTTACACAGAAAATGAGTCACTACAAATTCATGGTTACTACCTTCAGCTGGACCCTCGACACCGATACTTGGTGCTGTGTTCCTCTAGCCCATTTCTTCCCGCTTTCTCCACAGTGACTGTTTCAAAAGCTCTGCACGCCTGTCAAATTCCCGAACCGCCCTGCAGGAGGCACCCCATTTCTTAGTGCATGATACAGTCTCTCATTTCCCAGATAATAGGGTCGCTAGAAACTCCCTCAAGCTGCACTACCGAATCTGCTATTTACTTGCCTTCCTACCCATCCTCTCCCCCCACCAAATGTTCACCCCTCTACTTGTTCTTGAGCCCACCTACCTCTCCTATCTCCTCAGGGACCCAGACACCCCTTTACCCCCTGTCCAAGGCTGCCAGCCTCTTCCTTTCAACTGGATCTGTCCCCAAACTATTCAAATAGGCTTAAGCCCAGCCAACCTTTTTATCTGTTAACCCATTCATTCGAATAGTTTGGTAAGCCTACTAACATTTTGTTGAGATGGGAGAAACAGCATGCTGGTATGCTGACAAGATCCAGGAGAGGGGGAGAAAGAGAGAAGAATCACTAGACAATGCCCCTGAAGAGGCAAAGGAGAATCGGGTCTCGGGCACGAGAGACGGCGTTGGCTTGCATGTGGAGCAACTTATCTGTAGCAACAGGGGAGAAAACGGCTGCATGAGCAAAGAGACAGTTAGGTGCGGGGAGATGGTAGTGAGAGCTCGTGGAAGTTCTCTCGTGCTTGTCTCCATTTCCCAGTGAAATAGGGAGTACTGGCACCACCCGGGACAGAGCATGGGGAAGAGGTATTAGGGGCTGAGGAGAAAAGGAGAGGTACAATGAAGTGTAGGAGAGGGGGTTGTGAAAGAAGTGGGGAGATGCGTTATAACTGCCTAGGGGAATTAATAAGGGCCCACTCGGGATTAGTGATCCTGAATTTAGAGTGAAAACTGTTTTATGTTCTTGTCCAGTGCAACCAGCTGTGCGGGTGTGAGTGTAGAGCTCGTAGAAAACAGGACCAAACTCGTGTTAGGTTTTGCCTGTAAGTATGATGAAGAGAGAACGAGGCAAGGAAGTTGAAGATGAATGTGAACAACTATCACAGTGACTGACCTTGGGCTTTAAAATAGTGAGGGTGACACGGAGGACCTCGGGAGGCAGCAGAATTCACGGACTGCCAGCCCAGGCAGGGGCAGAGGGTCACTGGGGTCAGGGTGCTAGAGGGAGGAGGCAAAATAAACCCGCATTCGGAGCAGAATGCCTGAAGGTCAGAGGGCACCTGCAGACAAAAAGGTCAGGAACACGTGAGGCCAGGGTACTAGAAGGGTCATCCAGATGAACATTTCAATCACCAAGAGCCATGGCAAAAATTACATGGCCTTGTGTTGGAGAGAGTGACAACGTGAAGGAGATTTTAATTTGGGGTTCAGAAGGTGACTGTAGCGAGTAGGAATGGTGGGTGGTGGCAGAGTCCAATCACGAGGTTTGGAATGAATCGGGGGTTGGGAGGAGGAAATGGGAAGAAAGGAGAAAGTGGGAATGAAGGAAAAAGAAGGTGCCTGCCTCGCCCCCAAATCCAAGGGTACCAGAAGAGGGGGGAAACATCTGCTATTTGAGACGCAGCAGGACCCTCAGGGGAGAGTTGGACTTCAAA
>PVKM010016697.1:0-26572 GCA_004027735.1 Carollia perspicillata
CCAGGCAGGGGGGGCGGGAGGGGCGGGGGTGGGGGGGGGGGCTGACGCTTGGTGCAGCCGGACAGGGGGATGGGGGGAAAGGGTGTATCTCTTTGGCCCCCTCGGGCCCTACACCAAACTCAGTACATTGATCCGAGGAAGAATCCTTACAACAGAACACTCTTAGTTGGCAAACAGTAAATAAGTGTTTCCTGCAAGTCTACAAGCCATTACCTCTGTGACCGGCTGGGCAGCATTGTGTTGTCACAGCGGGACGCAGTGGGTGACAGCAGAGCAGTGGAAGGACCAGTGGAGAGAAGCAGAGAGAACTGCCTAGAGTGGGAGGGCCTGGTGGTGGCTGGGCAGCAAAAATGCGGAGGAGAGGGTCGCCCCTCTGTGATGAAAGAGGATTTGAGCCTAATGGAGGGGGGCCAGGCGAGGGGGGTGTGAGGTGGGCCTTGCTGGTCCTGGGCTGTGCTCATATCTGAGTCTGTCTCCAGTTCACTGTGGTCACCTTGGCCTTGAGCTTTGTGTCAGGAGGGAGCGCCAAGGGCCTTATCCCTACCTGAGCAAGCTTGTTGAGTAGCACTGACTCTCCATAGATGTCATCCGTCCTCTGGAGAAGGGATCTCATGGCCACCGCCCATGAGGTGTTGTCTGCAGAGCACACCGGTGAGGGTTATTACTGCGAATCCCAAAGATCGTCCTGAAGACGCCTCGACACACTTTCACATTTGTTCATTTGTACACATTTATTGTTCAGTACCTTGTGGAATACTTCTGCTCTGTGCGTACGTATTGTGTGGGCATGAGTGAAACAGACCAGGGTCGCTCCCTTCGTAGTGTGATCCAGTGGGAAGGGCAGATAGTAACCGTCCAACTTGAAAGGGCAACACGTGTCTTCAAAAAGGAGAACGGGGTCTCATGGCAAGATATTTTGATCTTCCTTCTTCTACTCTTGTCTTATCTCCTGGGGTTGGGGGCGGAGCGGTAGGGCAACTTCAAGGGTCAAAAAGTTGTTCCACTTTGATTCTGTAAGTATTTTAACATGGGCCACCGTTAGGCACTAACAGTCTCTGCTGTGCAAGACACTGTCTCTGATTGCTCAGAGTTCGTGGAAACAGAGTCAGACGCAATGAGTGGGTATGGATAGGGTGGTGTGAGAGGCTGGAGCAGGGAGAGATCATTCTCGACTAAGAAGATGTCTGGATAATTCTTTGAACAAAAGGGATAAGAGGGTTTGCTTACCTGGATCACTTAACAGAAGGCACTATGTGATAGCTGGCGCTTTGCGTTCAGTGTGTGTCTGTTGTAGCTCTTCACACCACAGTTCTGGTCCCTCTTCTACACGGCAGCCAGAGTGGTGGAGCGGGGTGCCACCACTCCAGAGGTCTGACTCCAGAGGACACCCTTTACTGCCGCACCAGAAACAGCCGGACACTGCACTAAAAACATGAATCACTAGCAAAGAAAAGGAAGATAGAGAGGGAGGCCAGGCACCTCAGCTGCACTGGTTAGTCTCCATCAGCTCCCCACAATCCTCTGTAAAACAAGGCAAACCTTCCTGCTGCAGGCTGCCTTCTGCCTCCCCCAGAGCTCCTGCTGCTGGCAGGCTGGCTCTCCTGTGATATGGAGGAACTTGCTGGTCTCCATGGTTACAGTAACCCACTGGTACGGGAGGAGCTGAATGGAGTGTGAGGCTGGCAATGTGAGCTTCCCCCAGCCCTTGGCACCATGTGGTACGGGGTCTGTGTGCTGTTTCTTGGGCCTTTTCTGGAGGAAGGGGTTATGGAACTGACAAGGGAGGGAAGAACAGGCACACCTCCTCCCTCCGCTGGGCAGCTCAGAGGGCAAAGGCTTGGCTGCCTTCTCATTCACCTGCTCCTCTGGGCAGGAGTGGTTTTATGTTAGCACAGGGTCTTTTCTGCCATGTGACAGCACAGCCATGAAAGAAATTTGACTTCTTGAATCTAGAAGGAATACCAGTTTTGCTACTCTGGTGCTTGTAGTCAAGATCTTAGAGATTATAGCTCTTCTTAGGGCTCAGAGAACCCCTTGAGATGAGAAACAAAACGCCTACCTGAGAGTGAAGAAGCACTGCTGAGACCTTACCGCACACCAGGCACTCTGGTCAACGCCGTGTGGATTTCCTCCTGTCATAGTCACACTAACCCTGAGACCTGGGTACAAGTCATGTCCTCATGTCCCAAGTGAGGAAACCGAGACTTAGAGAGGCCAAGTAACCTTGCTCAGCCAGCTGGTAAGGAGCAAAGGCAGAACTCCACTGCAGTCCATCTGCTTCCAGAGCTGCTCCTCTCCCAGTACACACCGCGAGCAGAGGTGCTATAGAGAGTCTAGTGTGCAGTTAGTTCCCTCCTCTGAGTTTCTAGGAAGCGGGAACCAGATCTCTCTGAACTTTGCACATGGCCCTGGCTCCAGAGGTGGGCGTTCAACAAAGGTGTGCTGAAAGAACAGTAGTTGGGGAAAGAGATAGAGACCAGACCCCGGTGAGCAAACTCTCGAGGGCGAAGTGGTGC
Source organism: Carollia perspicillata (assembly GCA_004027735.1). Classification (NCBI taxonomy): domain Eukaryota; kingdom Metazoa; phylum Chordata; class Mammalia; order Chiroptera; family Phyllostomidae; genus Carollia; species Carollia perspicillata. The sequence continues at coordinate 2,517 of PVKM010016697.1, forward strand.
TGAAAGCAGCTGAAGCCCTGGTTGCTCAGTAGAATCCACCGTGTTTGAAGAGGAGCCCGGCATTTTAAGTGACTGACGACAGGAGGTGAGGGATGCTCATTGTATTGTGGCTTCAGTGCACTAAGGGGAGTGAGCTGGAGGTGGCTCAGTTCTGATCTCATTCCAGGTCAGCTCTTGCCTGCTGTTCTTCCAAGGCGGGCCCTGGCTTCTGCTGTGTCTGCTTTGAGGCCCTCGGGCAGCTCTCCTGTAGCCCAACTACAGCGCTAGTCTCCTTGCCTTGGGGTGAGGCTTGCAGAGCTACAGGGCAAAAACCCTGCCCTTGCTTTTGACTTTGTGCTTCAGTTGCAGGCTCTGGTGGTCTGTGTCTGGGAGGCACCTATCTTGGCTGGCTGGGAAAAGGGAGTAACCCTTTGACAGCTTGACACAGCTCCACCTCCTCTCTGCAGTGGGGTATGCAGGAAAGGTGGGGGTCCCCCAGGGGGAGCCATCACAGTTAATTTCAGGGATGTGGGGGTTGCGTCCAGCCTCTCCACTGGTCAGTGCTTACCACAGCTCTCCAAGATCTCTCCCACCCAGAATGCTCTGCTGGTTTATTGCTTCTTGGCAGTTGAGAGTGACAGTTACTCAGGATCAAAGGATGCAAGAAAGCTCTTGGATGCAGTGAAGGAAGAAGGGTTAAAGAAGTAGTGACTTGCCAGGGCCACGTGACTTTGTAGCTCAGTCATGCCCCATCTCTCCCAGCCTCTCTTTGAGGTCAGTGCTTGGTACTTCCTCAGTATAGAAAACCCCTTACTGCCTCCTGCAAATAGGATTGAGGAAACAGTCTTTGAGCTGAACTCCAAAGCCCTAGAGACTGGAAAAATAAAGTCCTTTGATCCTGCTCTGGCTTCTAAATGAAGGGACAGGACATCAGCCTGAGCCCAAGGTCCCGAATAAACCCTGCCCTCTTCCACTAATATCAAGGCCCACTTCAGAAAGAGTGAGAGGGAGGTCACTACAGGCCCAGCTGGGTAGGCAGTTAAAACTGCCCTCCACCCCTGACTGGTGTAGCTCAGTGGATTGAGCGCCAACCTGTGAACCAAAGCGTCGTGAGTTCGATTCCCAGTTGGGGGACATGCCTGGGTTGTGGACCAGGTCTCCTGTGGGGGGCACATGAGGGACAACCACACATGGTTGTTTCTCTCCCTCCCTTTTTCCCTCCCCCCTCTCTAAAAATAAATAAAATCTTTAAAAATAATAGTAACTTTTAAAAAAGATTTAAAAGAACACTGCCCTCCACCACTGACCTTAGCCAGACATTGTCATGCCTGTGGTTCCAGGCACCTCTCCTGAGTCTCGCACCTTTATATCCTTCCTCTAGTCTGGAGGAGGAGCCAGGGACTTCTCCTGGGGGAAGTAAGAGCAGATTAGGCATGGAGAAGGGTTGATGACCTGGCACAGAAGCCCTGGGTCTGGTCCCAGCTCTGCGTGGGAGGCCATGGAGCCTTGGGCAAGCCTCTTTACCTCTGTGCTTCAGTTTCTTGCCTGTAAAATGAGGGTCCTGCCTACCCCGTCAGCCTCTGGTGTGGAGAACACAAACAGTGTGTGCTGGTAGACGGGGGGATCAGAAACGTTGGCTTGCGTGTAAGGCAGACACTGAAGTAGCACGTCTCCGGGTGCTGGGAGGACACAGCGGAGGCTTTGCCCTTCCCTGGAGGAAATTACAGCCTACCAGCATGGCATCTTTCAAGAGTTGCTTCCTGGGAGAGATCCTAGCCTGGAGTAGTGGAATGAATGGGCAGTAGAACGGGGAGCCAGAAGAAAGGCCAGGACCAGCACAAAGAGCACAGACAAGGTTAGCAGGGGCTTTGCAGGAGGAAGGTTTGAGGAATGGCTGCCCCAGCCCCTCAGGTGGATCCAGGGGATAGACTTCCAGAGTCAAAGATGGAAGGGACTTAGAGGGATGTTTGGTTTGTTCTCCAACCTTTGGGCAAAATTTAGGGTTAAACACCTCATTCTCTATCAGTGACAAAGGTTCTTACTCTAGACACCTCCAAGGGGCTTCACTGGGTTCCCAAGCCCCCCGAAATTATGTCCAAAATCTTTTGTGTGTAAGTCAGATATACATTTTTCTAAGGTTAAACACTGCTTTTCGTGGAGTAGGGGGTCCACCTGCCACTGTCGGGTGTCTGGTTTCTGCCTGTGTCTCCCTCACCCTTATTCTTGGTGGGTGATTTGCTGGTCTTGCCCCTCTCTGGGTCGGCATGTCTGATTCCCATGTCCTCCCTGCCCTGCCCCTGACTTGAGCCCTAACCCAGGTCCCACCTGCTGCAGGTGAGATAAGGACTTTACAACAGCCCTGGCTGGAGTGAGTCTCCTCACCCTCTCCCAGCTGTTACCAGCAGAGCACCTTGGGGAGGGTGGGGCAGCCCACTTCCGGGGACGGGGAGGAGGAGGAGGGAGAAGGAAGTTGATTTAAACCAGCCTCTCTCTCAGCCTCCCTCCCTTCCTGTTCCCCTCCTGCCCCTTCCTCCCACCTTGCTCCTGGTGTAGTGTCCTGAGCTGCCTGAATTTCCTGGCTACCGAGGTCTGGACCGCAAGAAGCTGAGGGCTTTGTCCCCGTTGCTCTCCTTGCCAAGCCCCGTCTCTCTGCTGCTGGTGGTTTCGGTTGCGACACAGTCCAGGTTCCCAGGCAGGAGCCGCTGGGCCTGGCTGCTTTGCTACTTTTCACTGAGGAGGTGGTGGAAGGTGTCGCCTGCTTCTGCTAAGTAAGGGTGGCTGGCGGGGCCACAGCCCCCGCCCTGGGCCCGGCTCTTCCCAGCCTCTGTACTTTGCCCTCACTGCCTCACGGGCTCTGCTGTGGCTCTGCTGAATGGGAGTCGCTGGCAGTCCTGGTCCCTTTCTCCAGCCGGGTATGTTTTCCTCCTTCTCTTGTCTTATTTTGTTCTGGGATTGCCCTTTCCTCGTTTTCCCTCCCACCCCAACGTAAGATCTTTAAAGAATTGCTAAATGGAGCCAGGTACTAGCACAGGGTAGTAAAATTCATGGGAAGGGTGAAGAGGCCTTGGCTAGGACAGGAAGAGCAGCCACCAGCAGAAGAGTCTCCCCTTGGATCAAGTCAGCAGACTCACCCGGAGTGAGAAGAAGGGGTGGTGACCCACAGAGGCCCAGGGAGGGCTCTGCATTACAGTGAGGGGAGACTGGGATCTGGGCTGGTCGCCCAGGGCTAGTGCCCCAGGCATACTTTCCTCCCTCCATTCCACACTTCCCAGGCTTACTCTGCCCCTGGCCAGGAAGTGCCTGCTTGTCACCCCTCCCAGTCTGGCCCCTTCCCAGCCCTGTGGAAGCCTCGGGGTACTTGAAAGCAGAGCCCCAAAGTGGAGCTTTTCTAGGGGAGAACTGGCGGTAGGAGCCTCCAGCGTTAGGGAAGGGGCCCTGCCTACCTGAGTCAGCGCCAGGCCTCTCAGGGTGGAGGCTGTCTTCCGGGCAAGCCTGGCAGCCACCTAGGCCGAGTTCTGAGATCCCAGGTTGAAGGGCCCACTGGATGTAAGGGTTTTTTCCTTTTATCCCCACGCCCTAGGTTCTCTCCTCCTCTCTGTCGAGGACCCTGAAGCTGTTTAGGCCCGACTTCTGAACCAGGCCTGCTTGGTAACCTGGGTGGTCTGCCATTTGGTTCCAAACGCTGCCTCGAAGGGTGACCCCCTTGTTCTTCCTGAAGGCCGCCTAAGAACCATGGGGTCTACTTTCACCAAACTTTCTCAGACTGTTGGCCCTGCCAGTGGTATGATGTCAGCCAAAGCTTTAGGAATATCTGGTGTTCCGTATCCTGCTGTAAGCAAGGAGGATAGAGGTAGAGGGAAGAGTGCCGCTTCAGCCAGATCCCATTCAGTTGGCCTGCAGGACAGCTAGGCCTCAGCCGCTTTACTGTGTCACTGAGATCTGGGTCCAGGCTGGACGGGCCCAGTCAGAACCACGGAAGGGACTCTCTTAACCTCCTGTCTGGCCTTCCCAAAAGCTTCCTCACGTGGGGCCCGGGTCCCAGAAGCATTTTCTACTGGAGACTTCTCTCCTTTCTGTACTTCCTCCCCGTGGGTTCTCCTCACTCTGTCCCGCATCCCTGCTGTGGGAAACATTACAGCTGAGAAAGGGCCGAGGGTGGTGCAGAGCAGCTGCACGCGTGGAGTCCTGAGCATGGGACGGCTCCTTGGGCAGGGGATCAACGAGCACACGCCAGTGCTCTGCTTCTCTAGGTCCTGGACAAGCAGGATCTTCACTGTTTTCTGGGCCTGGATACCCAGCTTGGAACCAGCCCTGCCCAGCTGCCCTGTCCAGTCTCCTCCCGTGACGACTGAGAGTGCTGGTGTAGGCCCGCAGTGGGGGTCGGAGGACAGGGCAGCCCGTGCTCAGCCCGGACCTCTGCAGCTGGGAGAGCTGGAGCGCCTCTGGTCTGCCTCCATCTGGGCTGCAGCCACTCAGGACTCAACTCACCATATTTTGCCATGTAAAATGTACACTTTTTGCCCAATTTTTTTAGGGGAAATAGGATGTGCACTGTACATGGGCATAATGGCTACATAGCATAGGCATGATAACCCATGTGTAATGCTCACTAAAACGTGGGTGCACTTTATACACAGGAGCACACTATGCATGGCAAAACACGGTGAGCGTGGAGGGTTATTGACCAGAAGACTTCTGGCTTGGTGGACAGTAGTCTTTGGGAACTAAAAATAATAGCAGGAATGGTTGCTCTTTACTGATCATTGGATAAAGCATTATTTGCGTATTCTCTCGCCTGCCTAATATGAGGTAGGGAATATTTTGTCGCCACTTCACAGATAAGGAAGCTAACGCTGGTAGGGTCGGGGTTGGGGGGTGGGTTAGTTCTGCTGGACAGAGCTCTGCGACACCTACAGGCCATCTCCTGGCAGATGTGTGGGACCACCCCACACCATTCGTCTGTTGGATGGTTTCCTTCCCCCTTGTAACAGTCTCTTCTCTCTCTTAAGGGTGATGTTGATAATAGTAAAGTTAACATAGTTCGGTGAGGGGCAGATTTAGGGTTTGAACCCTGGAAATTGTGTAGGGCATTGCTACTCTCACACCCCTCTAATGGTGGTTCCTCGAAGTCCGGCATGCAGCTGAGCCTGGCAGGGCGTGCCGTGCCACATGGACCAGCCCTGGGGCCAGGGACGCCGAGGGGTGGGCAGAGCGGAGCATGCAGCACACAGTGGCTTTGCAACATTTGGCTTCAGAGGGGCGGAGGGCCCAGATTCTCAAGTAGATGCTGAATCCTTATTCCAAATCTTCAGGACTTGGAAGCTTGCCAAGTCACATCCTCAGAAAAGAAGGGAGTGACCAGACACCTAGGAAGTGAATTGGAGGTTGCCAAGGAAACTTTTCCTCCCTCTTCCTCTCATGGGACTTGGGGCTGCAGGAGGGCCCCTTCAGCAGGCCGGGTAGGGTGGTGGGCAGTCCAGCCTTGCCTGCAGGGAGAATGGGCTGAGGAGAAGTAGGCCGTGGAGGCCTGGCCTTCAGGACCCCAATGGACAGGACCCGGTCACCCATTGGTAGACTGAGCAGGTACCAGTGGGCCCTAGAAGTGTCCTCTCCGAGGGGTGTGGACCTTTGAGTTCCCTTTGGAGGGAAGAGAAAACAGGTATCTGAAGATCTGCTGGTCTAGCAAATGCTACTGTTTGAGGACCAGCCAGGCTGAGGTGAGCTATAGGGTTATCTGGAGACCACAGGACACGAGAGTTCTGTTGCCTGGAGAGGACAGGCAGAGAGGCTGGGGGGCTTTGACTTGCAGAAGAGGGAATGCTCCCTGAAGGGCCAAGGAGGTTCAAAGGGACTCTGCGGAGACATCAAGATCTCTGGTTCCAGAGCCCACCACCATGCACGTGAGGTCTTTTCCCCTCGAAGGCTCGCCCTCAAGTGCTCCTGGGGGCTGAATCAGGCAGCCCACCCCAAACCAGCTGGCAGCGCTATGCAGAGAGAAGGCAGGCCCTCCTCAGACCCGGTGAAGAAGGGAAAGTGCCTGTAGCTGGTATTGCCTTGGTGTTATTGCTGGTTTGCTGCCTGAAAAGCATCTGGTCGGGGACATGCAGGAGGAACCCTGGACAGTTCCTGGGTTGTAGCAAGTCATTCCTTTCCTCTGTGGTTTTTGTGGGCTTGCCTCGCTAGTAGCCAGAAGGGGCTGTGAAAGAAACAGCTTTGACTCACTCCTCTGGTCACCCTGCCCCTGCAGACCGTCTCCTTGAATTTCCCAGGGCAGCTGTGCGTGGCTCCGGGGTGAGGCTCTGGCGGCAGCTTTGTCCCAGTGTGCTCCAGCGACAGCGTCGGCGTTCTTTGAGAGAGAGCGGGGCTCTATACCGAACCCAGAGCAGGCTCTTCACAGTTTTACTGAGACACAGTTCATGCACCATACAATTCACTCATTGAAAGTGCACAATTAAGTGTGTTTTAGTAAATTCACAGAGCTGTGTGTCCATCACCACAGTCCCCTGCACCCTCCCCTGCCCTCCTTAGCTCTCGACGAATCTCATGTCCGTCTCCGTGGATTTGCCTGTTCTGGACATTTCATAGAAATGGACCCATACAACATGTGGGCCTTTGTGACCCACTTCTTTCACTTAGCATCCTGCTTTCAAAGTCCGTCCGTGTTTTTGCGTGCGTCAGAAAATTGTCAGGGGCTGTTCCCCAGTTTGCCTGTCCACCAGTCGATGGACATTTGTGTCGTTTCCATTTCTGCCTATTATGAGTGTGGGATATTGTGAACGGACGTGTATGTACAAGTTCTCGTGTCGGTGTACATCTCCATTTGTCTTGGGCACGTGCCTAGGAGTGGAATTGCTGGGTCACGTAGTAATGCTGTGGTGGGTTAGCCCTTTGAAGAATGTGCACGTTGGTACGTTTTCATCTGGACTGTACCCTTTTGTGTTATGTCTGTACACCTGTTTGGTGCCGTTGTTGTTACTTCTGCTTCTTCACCCCCTTGCCCGAGCGGTGGGGCGTCTGAGAAGGGCAGACTGCTGCCTCGCTCAGAGCCTGTCATTCAGTGCCTTCACTGCACAGGAATGCACTGAGCACCTACCGTAATCCAGTCTGTCTAGTTTCTGGGATGTAACAGTGAGTAAACGACATGTGCCCGTCTCCTCAAGCTTCCACTCCATTGGGACAGAGAGCAGATCGGTGCACAGTGAGAAGTAACAAAGGCGAATGTAGTGCTGGGCGGCAGTGAGTGCAGTGAAGTGACTCCGATGGTGCGGCTCCTGCCTTTGAGAGGCAGCCCGCTCACAGCGAGAACAGCGACAGGGCGGGTGTGGGGAACTGGACGGGCGGCGCGCTTACGGATGTGCACGTTCCGCCCTGCAGCCCACCTTGGGACACCTTGACTCCAAGCCCAGCAGTAAGTCCAACATGCTGCGGGGCCGCAACTCAGCCACCTCTGCTGACGAGCAGCCCCACATTGGCAACTACCGGCTCCTCAAGACCATTGGCAAGGGTAACTTCGCCAAGGTGAAGCTGGCTCGGCACATCCTGACTGGGAAGGAGGTAAGCGCTGGAGCGGGGAATGTGGCAGCGCCATCCAGCTCTCAGCACCCCTGCAGGTCGTGGCTACCGCCACAGCCAGCCTCTTATTTAGCAGACAGAAATGTGACCTCAACACACAGGAGTGCCGAGAGGGACGGGACCAAAAGGAGGTGGAAATGGAGGGTAGGGGTAGATCCGAGTCCAGAGTTTAGCTTGGTCACAGAGGTAATCTTGGGCTTTTTTGTCTCATGTTCAGGTAGCTGTGAAGATCATTGACAAGACTCAGCTGAACTCCTCCAGCCTCCAGAAGGTAAGCACATGGCACCTCCATGTCTGACACTCTCTGCAGGGGCCAGTGATCTACTGACCCTATTTGCTGCTTTTCTTGAATCCCTAGTTGAAACACTCTGGTCGTGTCACTGTCCCCACCATCCCTCTCCACAGCTTTGCAACCTTTTGGGCTTTGGCTGGATCCTCTTTTGACTTCGCCTCTTGGGCGTCACTGGCTCTTCAGAAGGCTCTCTGCCTCTTCCCAGCCACTTTGGCCTACCTATCTGACCTACTTCCTGCATCTTGTTATCTTCTGGCCTGTGGCCAGTGCTAGGCAAAAACACGTTTGTGGCCATTACTAGAAACACATTCCGAGATCTGGAATGATGGAAGGTGGGTCAGTCTGGAATTACAGGAATAAGAGGCAGGAAGCTGCCACTGGATTCTGTGCCAGCTGCATCTCAGAGACTGAGTATCGGAGACTGGGGCTTTTCACACTTCCGGCCTTGAGTGCAGACTAAGGTACTCCCCGTTTTCCTTCTCACTTCTAGGCTCCTCTTGGCTAAAAGTCACAGAGTCATTTGCATATAGTCTTGGTTAGATGAGGTTGAACTCCTTCCTTCTTTGACTTGCAGTTTGAAACTACGGTCTCACTTAGCTGATTGGGGAAACTCTCCAGGTGGGAATGCGTACCCTCTGCTCAAGGAACTAAGAAAAGCTGGAGGCAGAAAAGGAGGCTTTTCTTTGCAGAAAGGGACAACTTGCCAGGGACCAGTTATAGAACTGGAAACTCTGTGCCCTCCCCCCATCCCGGGCTCCAGCGGTTAGGGGAGGGAGGAAATCTCCCAGCTGGCTCCCAAAAAGCTGCCCCTATCCAGGTCAAGTCGGATCTCCTTTGTGTCCTCCTCATACTCCAGCTGACCCTGATTCCAGTTTCTGACTTGAGTTACCCTAGTCCTTTTCATGTCACGGCACATTGAATTTTCCTTGTCTTGAGCACATTGTATGCAGTTAGGAGAGGGCATAACCTCTTGCTAACAGTCACTTACAGCGACATTGGGAAGCTTGGGACTAGGAGTTGGGGGCTATTGCTGAGAGAGACACTCTCAGAATTAAGAGTGCGTGGGTTGAGGTGTCCTGATGTGCTGACAGCCAAAACCAGTGTTTCCTGTTTTTTGTTGCCCGTGGGATCCCCTGAAGATTCTTTGGTTCAGAGGAACCATCGCTGTCATCAGCAGTGCTTCCCTGCTTGGAGCTTTCCAGAAGGAAGGAAAGAGGGCTACTGTTGATGTGTTGGCTCAGACCCCATAGAGCAGAATCCAGCGTGGTGAGGGACTTGCTCTTTGGAGCGGTCCAGCCTGCCGTCCCTGTGATTGCCAGAGTCAGCCAAGCCGTCTTATTTCCCACCTTTTTTTCTCTTTGCCTCTTCCTGACTGACTGGAAGGGACTGGTGTCAGACGAATGTAGCCATTTTTAAGGCCTTTTAACACCCTCTGTTATCAATGCCAGTCTGATTCTGGCCAGACAACTCTGTTTGAATTCTGTCCCGGCAGTGATCCCTAAAGGATGGGCACTGAAGAAGCTAGCCCCCTTAGGGTGCTAGACAAGCCCAGAAAACTCACTGTCCTAGGAGAATGCCCTCCAGGCCAGGTGGGCACCCTGAGGGCCAGAACCCCGCAAGGTGGGGTCCTGGATTTTTTGCTTCATCATATAAGACAACTGCTGGGCTAGGGAAGAAGGTGAGAGAAACCTTGGCTCTAACAAGAAAAGGGAACCTTGACCGGTGGGGCTTAGTTGGTTGGGCATCATCCCACAAAATGAAAGGTTGCTGGTTTGATTCCTGGTCAGGGCACATGCCTGGGTTGTGGGTTCAGTCCTGACTCAGGCAAGTACGACAGGCAACCAGCTGATCCATGTTTATCTCACACACCGATGTTTCTCTCCTTCTTTTTCTCCCTCCCTTCCCCTCTCTCTAAAAATAAATCATAAAATCTCAAAAAAAAAAAGAAAGAAAGAAAAGAAAAAAAAAAAAAAAGAAAAGCAAGAAAGAAAAGGGAGCCAAAGGCAGAATCAAGTTCCTGAAGATTGGAAAGCCTTTCTTGTCTGCTTCCCTGCTCACACAAGTGTTGGGATTGCATCAAAGAAAAGAAAAACGTGTTCACTTTATTTTATAAACTATACTCCAGACCTCCCCCCACCCCAAGAAACCTAGTTTTGCTCTTTGTGCAAGTAAGTGGTGAGGCCCGGAAGCTACAGAAACCCCACTTCTAGTCTCCTGGCCCCTCAGAGCGGGTAGAGTTCATTTCTGTCGTTTTTCTTTATGGAGATGTATGCTTTGGAGTCCCTGATTGCGTTTCACACAAGAGAGTGAGTGTCTGGAGGTGGATTTGATTAAAATTGGCATCATCTATATATAGGAGTGGCTTCTGTCCCCACCCCAGGGCCCCAGGAGAGAAAGGCCCGCCCACTAGGGCAGAGCCCATGACTTCTGTAAATCAGAAGGTGAGGGTTCCCCTTCAGCACCGCCCCACCCCTCACACAGACCAAGCTGGAATTGCTTTTGTCGCTGAACTTTTAGTTCTGAATATTCACATACATGGGCTCACAATCCCTCTTTCAGAGGCACCCAACGACAATCCGTCTGCTGTGCGGGGGCAAGATTTGAGCAGACCGCAGCAGAGGGCGCGCCCGGATCACCCAGGTGCCGAACCTCAGGGCGCAAGCGGCGGAGTCCAGCTTTCCCCCTGCCGGTCCTTCCTGCTCTCCTCCCCTCTCACCTACTTTGCAGCCATGGGGCAGGCACGGACAATGCAGACAACTGCCCTGTTTCTTTTCCTTGCACGTTTTCTTTTTTTTGGAAAAAGAATCCTAGTGGTGACTCTGTTGGTGGAGACTCGAGGAGAGCAAGCCAAGCAAGCATGACCCCATGGTATTTTATTTTTCAGCTGTTCCGGGAAGTGAGAATAATGAAGGTTTTGAATCATCCCAACATAGGTGAGAACCGATTGTCATTCCGTTCTTTCCCCCGACGTCAGGGCTCCACTCCCCAACCTCTAGCCCTTCTCCCCTAGGCCCTTGCCTTCTGGAGGCTGCAGTCTTCGAGGATGTCCCTGGGGAAACCCAGCTCAAAATCCAGCTCTGCCTCTGGTACACAGGGTGTCCTTAGGAGGACACTCTGGCTACTCTGAGAGGAACTTGTCCTTGGGAAGGTGGCGTGTGACAGGGGAACTTGCACCCCTAGGATGCCCCTGTACATGTTGGGGCTCGATGTGTGGCCCTTCCTACTTTTTCGACTCACGGCTTGGCCTCTTCTCTTGTAGTTAAGTTATTTGAAGTGATCGAGACTGAAAAAACACTCTACCTTGTCATGGAGTATGCCAGTGGAGGTAGGTGTGGAAATGCCTCTTCCTGCTGTGCGCTTACCACCCCAGCCCCAGCAAGCTCTGACCTGGGCCCATGCCCCTGTGTCTTGCAGGAGAGGTGTTCGATTACCTCGTGGCTCATGGCAGGATGAAAGAAAAAGAGGCTCGAGCCAAATTCCGCCAGGTGGGTGTGACTCCCTCCCTGGAGCAGGGGCCCGACCTGGGCCTTTTGGGGTCTAGCACACAGGGAGAGGCCGCCTACCTGTAAGTGACCTTTTAAGGGTCGTTTGGGTTTTGTTATCTATGTGGTAGCTTAGAATTCTGCCAGCCCCTGTGGCCTCTGCCAGGTGGCTCTGGACTAACCCGCCGTCCTTCCTTTCAGATAGTGTCTGCTGTGCAGTACTGCCACCAGAAGTTTATTGTCCACAGGGACTTAAAGGTAAGGCGTGCTCTTCCCCCGCGCCTTTCAGCCAGGGCCAGGGTGTTCCCCTCTGTTCACCATGACGACAGAACCATCAGGCCGGAGTGGTCGAGGAGACCACAGCCTTTAATTCTTTGGAGATGATGAGGAAGCCTGTAGGGCTGCTTCTGGTGGAGACCTTACAGCTGGGCTTAGGCTCCCATTCCAGCCAGCGGGCAGAGGCTCCCTGCCGTTTCCCCTCGGCCTCCGCCCTCCAGTGCTAGCAGGTGTGGCAGGAGCACTCCAGGCTTTGCTGGCCCCTCGGGCAGCCTGGCAGAGGACTGAGGGGAGGATGTCGACTGTTCTCACACCTGCAGCACAGCTGCTTTGCAGACGTGCATGTGTGGGCGCTGAGATGTCAGAGTGTGTGACAGCCTGTGGGTCTCCTGGCCTCCGGGTCCTCACAGACATGACCGTGATTAACCTGGGCCCGAGAAGCTTCCGCAGCTCAGTGCACCCTGAGCCTTCAGATCCCAGCGCTCATGTGGCTGCCTGTGTTGCTGCTGCTCTCCTCCAGCGCAGCCTGTTCACACTGACTGGAAGGCCTGCCCTGGAGCTGGAGGAAGTTCTGAGACTGGAGATGACTTCCTGTTTGTTTTCCCATTCCCTTCTGCTTCTTCCTGGCCAGTGCCTTAGTGCAGCCCACTTGGTTCCCTGACCTCTCCATCTTACCTCCCAGGCAGAAAACCTGCTCTTGGACGCTGATATGAACATCAAGATTGCAGACTTTGGCTTCAGCAACGAGTTCACCTTTGGGAACAAGCTGGACACCTTCTGTGGCAGTCCCCCTTACGCTGCCCCAGAGCTCTTCCAGGGCAAAAAGTATGACGGGCCCGAGGTGGACGTGTGGAGCCTGGGGGTCATCCTGTACACACTGGTCAGCGGATCCCTGCCTTTTGATGGACAGAACCTCAAGGTGGAGTGAAGCACAGTCTGAGATCGTTTTTATTACTTCTCCTTTCCTCTCTCAGCGTCCGGTCTTACCCCTGACCTCTCACCTTTGCCATTTTTCTACATTTCTCCCACGCCAGAGCTTCAGAGAAAGGCTTGCAAAAGGTAGCAGTTGAAGGTCTTCTGCACCCAGTGTAATAACCTCGGTTCTTTTCTCGGGGGCTGGGATCAGTCGTGTGTCCGTTCACCCCGCACGGCACTCAGGACTGCAGCCCTCGGGCCGGTTGGGCCAAAGGACTTGGGCTCTTGGACTTCACTGCCTCTCTGGGGAGGGCCCTGTCCCTGGCTCTCTGCCTCCTACAGTATTGCATTTAAGTCTGCCGGCCAATCTTAAGCTCTCAGGAGCCTGGCTCTTACGGTTCTTCCCTTGGCCTTGGGGTGATTTCAGTTTCCTCCTGCAGGAGCTGCGGGAGAGGGTGCTGCGGGGAAAATACCGTATTCCGTTCTACATGTCCACGGACTGTGAAAACCTGCTTAAGAAGTTTCTCATTCTCAACCCCAGCAAGAGAGGCACTTTAGAGGTGAGCAGCCGGGAGCCCAGCTGGCCGGAAGGTCCCGGGTTCCCAAGGAAACCTTCAAGCTGAGTCTCCTTCCTCTTTGCCCTTCCCCTTCACTTTGCTCCCCAGCAAATCATGAAAGATCGATGGATGAATGTGGGTTATGAAGATGACGAATTAAAGCCTTACGTGGAGCCACTCCCTGACTACAAGGACCCGCGGCGGACAGGTGAGGCTGGCCTGTGCTGAGCTGCAAGGTTGAGCCTGCCTAGAACTCCGGGCCAGCCTTAACTGTATTTCCCCACGATGCAGAGTTGATGGTGTCCATGGGTTACACACGAGAAGAGATCCAGGACTCGCTTGTGGGCCAGAGGTACAACGAGGTGATGGCCACCTATCTGCTCCTCGGCTACAAGAGCTCGGAGGTGTGTGCCCTGCTCCGTTCCCTTGTCTGCAGCCCTGTGACAGTGGCATCCCACGCTTTTGCCCCTGCTGAGCGTGGAGGCTCACCTCTGAGTAGGTGTGCTGCCACTGCTGATGAACTTGTAGCCTTGGCTCTAGTGGCCACAGTCCCCTGGGCTTTGCTTTCACCGATCTCCCTCGGGGAATGAATAGGGAAGCTGGTGGGGTCTGGGCCTGGGCCTGGGCCTGGGCTTCCACATGGGTGAGTAGATCTGGCTCAGTCTCTGTTGCTTTGGCTGGGTCAGTTCTGTGTTGATCTAGAAACTTTATTTCCACATGTTTATTTGTTTTTAGAAGTGCACAGTCTGTGGGTACATGGGTCCCCGTGTTTTTTTTTAAGAGTCTCAAGTCTGTGTTGCTTGTGTCTGGGTGTGTATAGCTGTGCGCACATGTGTCCATCCTCTCGTCTGTGCATCTGGAGGTGTCATGAGTGTTCTCGTCTGTCTGGGTCACCACGCCCCGTGTCTGAGTCCACGGGTGCTGTGGGATCAATGTCTCAGTCATTGTCCGTGTGTCTCCTTGTGCGCTCAGGATGTCTCCACCCCTCTGTCCCGGGGAGGTGTTGGGCTTGCCAACTCGGCTCTTGCCTTAGCCTACTCAAGGGGCACGCAGGAGGCCTCTGCGTCTGGAGGTGCGTTCCTGCGGGGGTGGGGGATGTCCCTCCTTGAGAGTGGGGTCTTTGTGAGAGGTGGCATGTCTCTGTCTGTCGGTGTCAGGGCACATGCGTTTGCATAGGTGTTCATCTGCACAGTGGTCCTGCAGGCAGGGTGGTCGTCAGTGGGCATCTCTGCCTGACCCCCACCCTTCCCTCCTGTTCTCGCAGCTGGAGGGCGACGCCGTCACAGTGAAGCCCCGGCCTTCTGCTGACTTGAGCAGCGGCAGCGCCCCTTCCCCCTCTCACAAGGTGCAGCGCAGCGTCTCGGCCAACCCCAAGCAGCGACGCTTCAGTGACCAGGGTGAGTGCTTCTGGGAGTGGCAGGTGGGGGGGCTTGCCCCTCTACTGAGAGGTCACACGTTCTGGGGGCTTTGGATGACACGGCCGAGTTTCGCTCCGTGTTCAGCCACTTATCGGTAGCATGGCCTTGGCAGGTCCCTTCCCTCAGCCTGTATGAAGTGGGGTTTGCTGCATTGTGGGCAGGACTGTGGAGAACACTGTGTGTGGGGTGGCACTCCGTGGGCCCCTGTCCTTACCCATTCTCACTGTCCCTCTGGCCCAGCAGCTGGTCCTGCCATTCCCACCTCAAATTCCTACTCTAAGAAGACTCAGAGTAACAACGCAGAAAATAAGCGGCCTGAGGAGGACCGGGAGTCAGGGCGGAAGGCCAGCAGCACAGCCAAAGTGCCTGCTAGCCCCCTGCCTGGCCTAGAGAGGAAGAAGACCACCCCTACCCCCTCCACGGTGAGCCACGCCAGCCTCTAGCCCCTTCCCGTGCCCCTCCTGCAGCAGACCTGTCCCCTCCAGGCAGGTCTTCTCTGAGTCCAGCCCCACTGCCTTTGGCTGCCCACCCGGCGCCACTTTTGTACGCCACGCAAGCCTAGCCCCCAAGTAAAAGTGAAACCCTTTCTTTCCCGACCGTGCCCACTCATGGTGGGAGGTGGAGGGGAAGTGGGTGCTATGACCCTGCCTGGAACACACTCTCGCTTTCTGGACACAACTTGTTCTTTATTTCCCACAGAACAGTGTCCTCTCCACCAGCACAAATCGAAGCAGGAATTCCCCACTTTTGGAGAGGGCCAGCCTTGGCCAGGCCTCCATCCAGAACGGCAAGGACAGGTGAGCAGGCCTGGGCCCTGCCTGCCGCGCTCCCCAGAGCCACCTTTCCATCTGTCAGTGGAACCACCCCCCGCTCCCTAGAGTTCTGTCCTGGCTCTGTCCAGTCCAGCTTTCCACACACCAGACCTCCCCCTCACCTTCTTCTCCGCCCCCCACTCCCACCCTGCTTCCCCTGTGCTCCTGTCACCTCTCCTTGAGGCGTACCAAGTGTGACTCCCTGGTCGTCTCTGCTGCCTTTTCAATTCTTGACCACAGCCAGGGTGTGGCAGCCGCGCTCCTCTAGGCATCCATGCTGAGGCTTTGTCCTGGGGCCCCAGGCTCAGGGCTGGGCAGACCGAGATGCCATCGTGAAGGGTCTGCACACCGAGGGGTGGCTCCAGCTATGTCGGAGAGAGCAGAGCTCCCCATCCTTGACCATCGGCATTTCTTGTTGTATTGTGTTCCCAGCTCTGCCTCTTCTGAGTTTAATGAACATTCCCCTTAGCAACACCCTGCTCTTTCTGGCAAGGAAACATCCTTGTTCTTAGAATTCCCAGGAGACCAGTGCAGCCTGGAGCCAATTGCCTCCTGTGGGCTTTCCCGCACTTTTGGGTTCCTCCGCCAGGCTCTGGCCCACCTTGCCTTCCTCACCCTGCCCTCTGCTTCCCAGCTCTGCCTTCCTCAGCTCTGACTGGTGTCCCGGCTGCTGCTGCTCCTGGGGCTGACCTGCATCCTGCCGAGCTCTCAGCTCTGGCCCTTCCCGCTCCACCCTTGCTTCCTAACCCAAGCCTCCTGCCGCCAACCACCCCTAACCCAGGCCTCTCCGCTGCTTTTGTCTCCTAGCCTAACCATGCCAGGGTCCCGGGCCTCCACGGCTTCTGCTTCTGCCGCAGTCTCTGCGGCCCGACCCCGCCAGCACCAGAAATCCATGTCGGCCTCCGTGCACCCCAACAAGGCCACTGGGCTGCCCCCCACGGACAGTAACTGTGAGGTGCCGCGGCCCAGGCAAGTGTGCTGGGGCAGCTGGTGCACCTGCTGCCCTCCACCTGCCCCACCCCTGCTCCCAACAAGTTTCTTTCCACCTGGGTCCTGTTCTGTTCTTGTCATCTTAGCCACAAGAAATGGTTTTGTTCCCTGCGGCCAGGAAGTGGAAGGAGCAAAAAAATAGCTTAATGCCCCTCTTTTCCTCCAGTTCTCCCTCTCAGAACAGATATGCCAAAGCCATCCCAAGGCTCCAGAAGGAAGCCTTTTTGTTCTGAGCCTTCCCAGACTTCCCTAGGACCCAGAGACAGGCAGCATCACAGGGACTCAGTCCTCAAGGGCTGGTCAGCATTGTCCCCTTGAGGTTCCAGTCTGCCTAGCTCCCGAGGAGCCACTTCTCTCCAGCCTGTACTGCTCTCCACACACGTGTCCCTCCTTGCCACCCTCCCTCTCCCGACCATCTCCCTCCACCTCCCTCAGACGCCTCCTTGCCGGTGTCCTCAGTGGTCAGGTTCTTCCTTCTGTGTCCTCTGTGATGGCTACCTCTGCCCCAGCATCTTCCTTCCCTGTTCCCACCCCAGGGCTCCAGGTGCTGGTGGTGATGGCTTTCTCATGCCCTGATGCATTTTCCCCACCCCTGCCTCTTTTCCCACAGCACAGCCCCCCAGCGTGTCCCTGTCGCCTCCCCCTCCGCCCACAACATCAGCAGCAGCGGTGGAGCCCCAGACCGAACTAATTTCCCCCGGGGTGTGTCCAGTCGAAGCACCTTCCACGCTGGGCAGCTCCGGCAGGTTCGGGACCAGCAGAATTTGCCCTATGGTGTCACCCCAGCCTCTCCCTCTGGCAACAGCCAGGGACGGCGAGGGGCCTCGGGGAGCATTTTCAGCAAATTCACCTCCAAGTTTGTACGAAGGTGAGTAGGGGCCTTAAAGTGACAAGGGTGTGAGGCCGGGCCTTCCTACCCGCCTGGGGGTGAGGACAGTGATAGCTGGAACTGGGCTTGGGTCCGGAGGTTAGGAGAGGCTTTGGGAAGCCTAAGGAATTGGGTCTTTGTTGGCACCACAGGTGCCCAAACCTATCCTGTGCCTCTCAGGTCTCCCCAACTCCTTATACACACCTCATTCTCTGGCCTGAGCAGATGGCCAATGCTGATGCCGCCTCCTCTCTAGAAGAGTGTGAACTCAGATGCTAAAATAAAAGCCCCCTCTCCTCCTGGGTTCCCATGGAAACATATTTGGTGACGCAGCTGCAAAGTCATGAGGCCTGAGCCAGGCTTGGGCCAGCAAGGAGAGTTTTTCCTGGTCTCTTGTCTCACCCCCCCTGACCTCCTTTCCCCAGCCCAGTTGGTTAGGCCTGCCTGCAGCCACTCCCCTCTGCCATGGCCACATTCTCCAGCCCAGGGCTGCCAGGGTGAAGGCCATAAATGTAACAGCTGGTGGGGGCCCAGGGTGGCCTCCTCCCTCGTAGCCTGATGTGCTGATTTTCCTGTGTGGGAACCCAAGGTGGGGATTCTCTTCATGAGGTTTCTCACACCCGGCTCCCCACGAAAGGGACAGTTTTGATTCTTGAGGTGCATCCAGCAATCCAGCCTCCTGGGATACTCCCTGTCTCTGTCCCACCCCTTTCTCCCCCACCTTAGTGTAGCTCAGGAGGCAGCCAGGAGGAGGCCTGGAGAGAGCAGGCGTGCCTGCGCCTCCTTCTGCCCTTCACCCCGCTCAGCTGGAAGACACAAACCCGCGCCCCTTCCCAGCCCTGGCGAGCAGGCACAGGACTGCAGGGCGGGGCGGGGCAGCGCAGCCCCGGTGTCTGGGGCCCGCGTCCCGCTGAGCGGCTCTTCCACAGACAGGGCGGCCCTTGAGCCTGTGGAGCCCGCTCCCTACCTGCTTGTCCACACACCGTCTTGTTGGTTTTTTTATTTCTTTTTTTATTTTGTCTTTTTTTGTTTGTTTTTTTAGAAATCTGTCTTTCAGGTTTGCCAGAAGGTAGGCGTTGAGCCCGCTCTGTGTGTGTGTCTGTGTCCCGTGTCCAGCCTCTGTCCTGCCTCTGTCACTAACGTCCCTTTTCTGGCTCCAGCTCCCCTCCACCTGCTAACCGCCTGTGTGGCCCTCTTTGCCATCTTAAAGGGATGAAGGTTGCTCTGACTGGGCAGTCATGCGAGGCCACGTTTGTCCACTCAGGGCAAAGGGCTCTGAAGAGGATGGTGCTGTTGCCAAGCAAGGGGGATCTTTGCAGGGAATTCTCCCTTTAAGATGTCTCCCCCCCAGCCCCCACCTCTGGGTTTTGGTGTTTGGTCACAAATACTGGGTTTCTTTTCTGGCTCTTGTCCCTGTCTGTGCATGCGCTCTGAAGAGACCACCCCTGCCAAGGTCAAAAGTGCATCTGGGATGGTACCTCATTCTGGGTCTCCTGGCTTTCCCTTCTCGGGTCCCCGAAACTTCGGGGCTGTATGACCGCTTGCCCCTGTCCTATGGGATGGCAGGACTTTGGAGGTACTACAGGGACACTGGGGTCCTATGGCTTCAGTCTGCTGCTTCTAGGCCCAAAGGAGCCTTTGCCTCAATCCTGGGGTACAGCACCCTCTTCTGGCAGCTCCTGCAGAAGTAGGCCCACCCCCACCCCAGCACATCTCTTGCCTCCAGCGGTATCTGGATGAACCAGGCTACCTCCTCCCCTCCAGCCTGTGTTTTCCAGATACGGCCTGTGGCTTCCAAAGGGCCAGGAGCTGAGATGTTCTCGGTCCCTGGTGAAACAATGGCAGATCCCCCCTCACTCAGGTATCTCCCTGCCTAGGCGGGGTCCTGTCTCTGCCACAACGCCTGGCCCTGTCCTCATTTTCTCTGGAGGCCTGGGTGGGCCGAGTACCAAGCTGAAGACCACAGGCCAGGTTGAGAGCCTTGGCTCACCAGGGTTATCAGTCCAGTCCCTGTGCTGGGGCTGGGACACCTGGCAGGCACATTGGTGCCCCAACTGACAGAGAAACGCCCAAGACAGGGTCTTCAGGCTTTCCCCTTCCACCCACCAAACTCCACCCAGCTCCTCACTGCATGGCTGGCTGTTGACTCATGGGGCCCCAGTGGGGGCCTGCCCTGCAGGGTGCCTCCACCCACAGGGCAGGAGCCAGGTGGGGCTGGAGAGAGCAGCCAGGCTCCTTCCCTTGCACAGCCCAGGCTCCTGGCTCGCAGTGTGCTTGTCTACATTTGTGTGTCTGTGATGTCTTTGTGTTCCTTTTACATGTGCTACTGCTGCTCGCTCTCTCTCTCTCTCCTCGCACCCTTGCCATCCTCTGCAGTCCCACCTTTCCCAGCTCCAGGCACCCGTCTTCCAGCCAGGAGCTGGAGAAGCCGCTCAGCGGGGCCAGACCTCTTCCTCCCCTCACCCCCGCAAGGTGTCTGCCCTGCCCTGCCCTGCACCCTCCCTTCTGTACAATCAGGCGGCCTGGCGGCCTGGCAGGCAGGAGTCATCAAAGAAGTGGGGCGCGGGGAGGTGGGCTTGTCTCGGACCTTCTTCTCCCCACCCACCCCCAGGCGCCTGTCCCCAGGTGTGTCAAAGCAGTTCCGGAGCTTGGCCCTTTGATCCTCCTGTGAGAAGCCTCTGTTTCCCCCGGCCCCTTCCCTCCGAGAGCACTGTACAGTGGCACCGAAGACCCACGTACAGCAGGAGCCCTGGCTGGAGGCCGGTGGAGACTGTGCCTCGTGCTCTGTGTGCTCGGTGTACATGCCTGCCCCTCCTCACCCACTCCTTCCCAGAGCACAGGCCCCTCCTCCCCAGCACACATCTTTGGGAGTGTGGGGGGGGACAGGCCCTGTGTGCCAGGCTCCCTACTGCAGAGGGACAGTCAAGCTGCCAGTGTGAGGTGCTGCAGAGCCACATTGGCCTGCCAGGTGATGGGGAAGTGGCCTTCAGGCTGGGGTCCTGCCTGCCCACTGATGGCACCTCCCTGGACTGCCCTTGCCTGGCTCTGTGGCTGTGGAAGGAGCGAGAGGTCCCAGCACTAAACTCTCCCTCGCTCTGTTTTTTGAGGAACCTGAATGAACCTGAAAGCAAAGAACGAGTGGAGACGCTCAGGTGAGAGGGCTGGAGCCAGCACTGGCCCTGCCCGGGCCACTGGGCTTGCCACGCGCCTCCTGCTCCTCTCCTCCTCCTGCCACCCCTGTCGCCACCCTCTTGGGGCCTCCCTTCTCCTCAGAGAAGCCCCACACCCCAGCTCAGGTGTGGGCCCTTCTCAGATCTGGTGTATTCTGGAAGGAGGAGCCTTGGGCACTTGTCTCTGCCACGGCTGCTTCCTCTGTCCGGTGTGCGAACTGCTCAGGGCTATTGGGCACGTGCTCCCCTTTCCTCCCTGACCCTCCCCTCTCCAAAGGAAAGCCCGGGCCTGTACCCCTGCCCGCCCCAGGGTCTGGCTTCTCCTCACCTTCTCTGACAAGAGACAGAGGTGCAGGACTGCCCGTGCCTCTCGCCCACCCTCCGCTCCCTGAACCAGGTCTGACGCTCCCTCTGCCAGTCTGGTTGCCTCCTGGGCATCCTCCTGCTCTCCTCTCTGGTCTCAGGGTCCACGTGCCAGGGTGGCTGCCCCTCGGGTGGGATGCCTTGGCCCCCACTGACGCCACCTCTGCCCTCTCTGCAGACCTCACGTGGTGGGCGGTGGAGGCAATGACAAAGAAAAGGAGGAGTTTCGGGAGGCCAAGCCACGCTCGCTCCGCTTCACGTGGAGCATGAAGACCACGAGCTCCATGGAGCCCAACGAAATGATGCGGGAGATCCGCAAGGTGCTGGACGCGAACAGCTGCCAGAGCGAGCTGCACGAGAAGTACATGCTGCTGTGCATGCACGGCACGCCGGGCCACGAGAGCTTCGTGCAGTGGGAGATGGAGGTGTGCAAACTGCCGCGGCTGTCGCTCAACGGGGTTCGGTTTAAGCGGATATCGGGCACCTCCATGGCCTTCAAAAACATTGCCTCCAAAATAGCCAACGAGCTGAAGCTTTAACAGGCTGCCAGGAATAGGGGGGCGACGGAGGCTGGCCCGCTGGACTTAGCTGCTGGGCCGCCGCTCCAGCCCACCTGAGCGAGACTGCAGAGGTGGATTGGCGTGTCTCTCCCTGCTGGCGCTTCTCCCTCCCCGCCCCGCTCAGTTTTTCTTCCATGTTTGTGGGGATGGGAGATGGTTCTTTCCCCCCAACGTTTACCCCTGCCCAGATATTCCCCTTCCCCCCTCTCTCCCACAGGAGGCAAAGGAAGGGAGGAGGGGTAGGGGGGCAGGGTTCCCCCTCGGTACTGCGGTTGCACAGAGTATTTCGCCTAAACCAAGAAATTTTTTATTACCAAAAAGAAAAAAGAAAAAAAAAATCCCAGCGGCCACCTGTCCTCCCTGCCCCATCGGGACAGCCGAGACTGGCTCTGTGGGGTCCCCGGGAGGGTGGCTCAGGGCTGGAGCACTCTCAGGCAAGAGTGGTGGAGTCCCACCAGGCCCTCCGCCAGGCCCGCTTTGGGCTTCTCCCCTCTCATCCTCTCCTTCCCCTCCGAGCAAACCACCAGAGGTGGCCTTCCCCTGACCTCAGGCCCCTGGGCTGGAGCCTGGGGGGCTGGGGGCTGGGGCAGGGGGTGCTGCGCAGCCCTGAGGTGGTGGGGCTGGCAGCGAGGCACAGGGCTCCGGCCTTCCTCCACACTGTATCCTCTGCCCCCTTCCCCAGAGCTGGGCATTTCCTTCCACAAGCTGCTGTGGGGACTTTTGTTCCCCCCCTCAAAAGTCTGTGCCATCTTCTCCCACCCCCTCCTGGTAGAAGGCGGGGCTGACCCTAGGGCTGGGAGAAGGGAGGGGACTGCAGGGCACATGGGCTCTTGGGCCCCCGGGCGGGGGGGCTGCCTGGGCTGCTTGTCTCCCAACGGGGGACGCCGGGCATTCTCCGTTGTGGGAGAGCCTTTGTCTGAGAGCACAGCCCCCTTGCCGTTCCTCTCCCCTCCCCACTGCTCCGTCATTGGCATTAATCTGGGCACCAGCTAGTTCCATAGCAGTGACTTCCTCACCACTCATCTCTCGGCCTTGCCTTTTCTTCCTGACACTGTCGCCCCTCCTCTCAGGAGACACTGCCCAGAGCCTCCATGGCCACCTGGCAGGAGGCTGGCTAGGGCAGCAGGGCCGGGAGCCTCTGCCCTCCACCGGGTGGGGGGACAAATAGGCCAAGTGACTCCCAGCTTGCTAACCTCCGTGGCCAGTGTGGGAGTGGCTGGTTGTGGGCGCTTGGCTGGTGGCGGCCGCTGCATCCCTTAATTTATTTCTCTGCTGTTTCTGTTCTTGAGAAATTGGGGGAGGGGGTCCTGCCCCTACTCTCACCTGAGTTGTACATTTTTTTGTGATGGGTTTTATTTTTTATTTTATTATTTTATTTTTTTTTCTTGATTTATGATGACTCCACCCCTTCTCATCACCCCCAACCACCCCACCCCCCGGCTAGGCTCCATGGCAAGTCAAGCCCTTGGGGGTCCCAGGAAGGGGCCTTGCCAACCTCAGTCCTCCTGCCCCCAAGCCCAACTTTGGGCTCAGCTCCAACCAAGGGCTCCCCGTCCTTCCTCCCCTCCCCCCTCCTGCCCTGTGGAACAGCCCTGGTGCTCCAAGGGGCTGGGAGGGCATGGCTTGGCTCCCAAGGGGGAGGGGTGGCCGGGGGGCTCCCAGGCAAGGTGGCCCCTCTTTACCTAGTCCCCTGCTCCTGCACTTAAGTTTCTCCTCTGGATCAAACACGAAATAAAGAGAATGTTTGGAATCTGAGTTACCTCCTCCTCTTTCTTCTCCCAACTGGGCAGGGACCCAGTCCCTGTGGGCAAGATGCAGCCTAGCCACCTCCCTTGCAGGAGAATGGATTCCTGTCTGGGACTGGCGGCTGGGCTGCGTGCCCTCCCCCCTCATGGCAGTTGGGAAGCAGCGCCCAGGGTCCTTCCACCAAAAGGGAAAGAGGACTCGGTGAACTTGGAAGGTTTGATTTTATTTTTTAAAAAACATTGAAAAATAAACCCATGTCTGCATATGTTCCTTTCTCTAAGCTTTTGGGCAGTGGGGCGCAGCGGGCACCCTCAGCACGTCCTGCACGGCTGGAAGACAAAGAGCCGCCCCTTGAGCCCCTGCTGCCTTCAGACCCCAGGGGGCCTCTGCCCACCTCCTCCCTCCAGCCCCCTCCCTACCTCACCCCAGGCTTATTGCTAAAAGAAGGGAAAGAGGAAGAACAGCCAACAGGCCAAAATGTCCTCTTCCCCCGCCCGCTAAGCTACAACCACTACCCCTCTACACGAAGGGTAGGGCCCAAAGGCCAAACCCCAGCAGACTAGGAGGCAGCCATTCCAGTCCCATCCAGGAAGCGAAAGTACCCCAGGCCAGCTCAGAAGGACCGAGTCCCGGCCCCTGGCTGGGGTAGGGGCGGTGGAAGAGATGGGCTCAGCTGCCAGAAACACGGGGTCAGAACTGTGTCGCTCTTCTGCCAAAGAACGCCAGCAGCTCTGGGTCTCTGACAGGCTGGCAAGAGCTCTAGTCCCTCCTGTCCTCGGCGAAGCCAGAGGTGCCCAAACACAGCCCGCAAAGGTGTTCAGGAGCCTCTGGTTGGAAGAGAGCCTCAGGGCTCAAAGTGGGGGTGCTGGAGGCTCCAGGGGGGCTCCGATCAGGGTGGGTGGGGGCTGAGGGCCGGGGCGGGCACTGTGGCGAGAGGCAGCCAGAGCAGGGCGGATAAGAGGTGGTGGGGGCTGGTTGGGGGCCAGCCGGGGCTGGAGGAAGCGGCCCTGCTGTAGTGGGGGTGGCTGGCGAAGCAGGGTGGGAGCTGTGGGCAAA